>JAXQQM020079883.1:0-167626 GCA_034641835.2 Pinus albicaulis
AGCAAAGGAAGGCAAAAGAAGCTAATGTTGAAAGCAATAGAGGCAAAGAAAAGAATGTCAAAATGTAACAACATAGAAGCAATGTTGAAGAACCGTTATTGGAAGATAGAGACAGAGGAGTAACAAAGCAGAGACAGACATGAGAGCAGCTTACAAAATTCCAAGAATCGCACTCTCCAACCGTGCCGGAGCAAAGGCAAGAGACAAAAAGGTGAGCAAGCTTACAAAATTCGAGAATCGCTTCACTCCAAATGGGCAAAGAATATATATATATATAAACATATACAAAACTTATTCCGGGAATCACTTAACTCCAGCGGCAATGCAATGCATATAATACAGAACCATATTCCGGGAATCGCACACTCCAACCGGCGTTATACAACACAAATATTATTCCGGGAATCGTCTACCCCGATGGACGATACATATAAATGCCGCACATTACGTATTTTGCAGAGGTCCAAGGCATACATATGATGTTATATAAGCGGAGTGCATAAAACAAAGTTTTATAAGGTGGGACCCCTCCCCAATCGCAATCGGAGAAAAGGTTCAATCGGCGGAGTTTTGTTATGTGCTCCGATCAAAAGCCGGACCCGATCGAGTTATATACCACAGTTTATTGCTAATCGCATCCGAGTTCCCAATCACAATCGGAACCTTCCGATTGATCGCATGTCTTTTGTAAAACGCTGCGATTGAAGTGGCGGACCCGATCCTGTTATAAGCGGGAGTTAATATATGCAAATCGCATCCGTGTTCTGATCGCAATCGGAACTTTTCTATTATGCGCCCCGATTGCATTTGATTGGAAATCCAGACCCGATTGGTATATAAACTACGACTCATATACAACTTGAGTTCTAGGTCTAATCGCATCGGCAAAACGCAGTGAACAATGATCAATCGCAATCAGAGGAGAACCAATTCATCGGAAAACATGTCAGGTGGGCCCGAAAGGGCATTTGTTAAGTATTATCAAGTTTATTCAGTAGAAGCAGTAGTTGTTTGTTAAAACCTTATATAAGGATGTCGAGAGTTGATTTAAGTTGTATCAAAAGGCGCTGTTATATATATAAAGGGCGATTGTATTAAAATATGCCGCGTGGTCTGTAGACCCACGGGCCTCGGCTTAAGGTGGAGGGCGATTGGTAATATAAAATGAATGTTGCGATTGTATTGAAAAGTGCCGTGTGGTCTGTAGACCCATGGGCCTCAGCTTAAGGGGAGGGCGATTATTAATATACGACTGTGATATATGTCCGTTCCGCTTGCGGAATGTTCCACATCAACAAGACACTAATAGCGTAAAAGGGATTGGAGTTCCTCCAGATTTACAGTCAACAGATATAAAAGGAACAGTTACACGCATGCAACAGGTACACCACAGCAGAGGACATAAAGTACAAATACACAGTCAGAGAAAAGACAGATGCGCAGCAAGCCAAGAGACAAAACGAGTGAGCTGGAGTTCTCATTTAAATTTGAATGTAAATGCTTTATTTAAATTTTTATTGTTTGTGATGCATTGGCAAGTCTCCGAGAGAAAACAAACTCCCACTGTAATGTTAAAATTGACACCTACAGTTATAATTTCTGAGTAAGCTGATAAAAGGAGTGAGAAGGCAGAAGGCAAAGAGACATGACTTTCCATTTCGAATTCCAAGCAGAATACAAACAGTCATGTGAGGAAATCTATAAATAATATCATCTTGATGTGCAGAGTGGTTTTGTTTTTTTTTTTTTTGAGAGCAAGGGAGAGAGCATAGAGAGAATGCATATAGAAGGAGAAGATTAAGAGAAGCAGCGCAGATCGTAGCCGATATCTCGAGGTAAATCAAAGAAACATTCGCCTTAGAAAATGAGGAAGGAGCTTCCCTATCAAGTTGCAGCTTGATAGTCGTCAGTTGTAGCTGACTGAGGTTGGAGCCTCCCGTAGGTTGGTGCCTGCAGAAAACTGAAGGGAGTTGGTGCTTCCTTGCAAGTTGTAGCTTGCAGAATTGAGGTAGGAGCCTCCTGTAGGTTGGTGCCTGCAGAAAAACAGTGGTGAGAGGGAGTTGGAGCTTGCCTTTGCATCACAACAATAATAAGATGTGGTTTTCTCTCTTTATGGGTTTCCACTTATATCTGGTGTCTCTGTGCATGATATTTATGTATTGATCTGATATGTATCATTTGCTTAATACCTGCTGCTCTCATATTAAGTCTACTGCTCTATTAAACTAATACTTTCTGATTACATTCTAAAATTACTCTCACATCAAATAGAGTTTGAAATGAAGGTGTAAATAAGTTTAATGAAAAGTTTAAGAGATCGGGAATGTATTAAACTGATTCACCCCCCCCCCCCTCTCAGTTTAATTAGAGGTTCAACAATTGGTATCAGAGCCAGTTCCTTTGTACAAGTCTAACAACTGAAAGGAGATCCTAGGTTCTCAAGATGGCTAGTAAAGAAGGATGCTCAACCAATAAAGCCCCTTTCTTCACTGGTGAAAATTATGCTTTCTGGAAAATCAGAATGAAGACATACATAATGTCTCTAAGAGTAGAAGTCTGGGCTGCTGTGCAATTAGGATATGCCTCGAAGTCAACTGATACAGAGAAAGAAGCTAAAGAAAGCTTTGTAGCTAATGCAAAAGCCATGAATGCCATCCTGAATGGATTATGTGAAGCATAGTTTATTAAAGTAATGCACAAAGACACTGCCAAGAAAATATGGGATACTCTTGAAGACATACATGAGGGAGACCAGAAAGTAAAAACTGCCAAACTTCAAGTATATAGAGCCCAGTTTGAAAACTTAAAAATGAATGATGATGAAGATGTTGGAAACTTCTTCTTAAAAGTTGCAGAAATTGTTAACAATATGAAAGCTCTTGGAGAAACCATACCAGAAAGTATAGTTGTGCAAAAGATTCTAAGATCACTCCCACCCAGATTTAATCCCAAGGTATCTGCAATAGAAGAGACAGTGGATTGGGAGACTTTGACCATGAACCGGATACTTGGAAATCTAACAGCCTATGAAATGAGGCTCCCACAGAAGAAGCCAAGTACAAGGGAAGCAACATTCAAAATAGAAAAAAGGAAAGAAGAAAAGGAAGAAATATGCTCTTGCTCTGATGAAGAAGAGGCTAAATTTGTCAAGAAATTGGATAGAGGCTCAGGTAGATACAAAGGTAAACTTCCCTTCAAATTCTTTAACTGTGGAAGAGTTGGACATTATGCTGCTAAATGTCCTCACAAGAAAGTAAGAAATCAAGCTCAAGAATCAGAGAAATACACATCAAAGAACTGGCAGAAAGGAAAGAAATTCAGCAGAAAATCCTTTTATGCTCACCAAGACAGCAGTGCATCTGAAGACTCAGATGAACCCTCAAGTGAAGAAGGAACCTCAGAATTTATATTGATGGCCATAGAAGATCTTGAGGGACTCCTACTAGAATATGAAGAAGAAGAAGGGGAAGTAGACCTTGAGGGGGAGCTAAGAAGTGCTCTGGAGGAGATTGACAGACTCAAACTAAAATGCAGAAAACAAAAAGAGATTCTCCTAAAATGTGTGAAAGAAGAACAAAATTCAAAAGTCCTCATGCAGCTGAAGGTAAAGCTTGAAGAAGCCAAGAAGATAGAAGATATGTTACTTCAGCAAATCAAAGATAAAACTCGAGAACAAGAGAAGCTGGAAGAAGAAATTCTGTGTCTGAGAAAGAAATTAGAAAATGCTCAACAGAAAGTTTCTATATACCCTTCTCAAACAACAAGCTCTATTAAGTTGAATGAAATTTTGGCTGCTCAAAGATTCCCTATGATAAAGACTGGAATAGGCTACGAAGGAGAATCAAGTAAAGGAAAAGAAAAGGTTGACAGAGAGATTATTTTTGTAAAAGCAAAGAAGGATGAGGAAGTAGCTCAAATAATTCCTACAAAAGAATAAATCTGCAATAAGAGAGACAGAGAGCAGAAGAAACCTCTAGTAACAAAGAATGCAATAACTACTAAGATAACAGAAAAAGGATCATATGCTCCTGAGTATGTCAAATTTGGAAGCCATCAAAGGAGATTCTTCCCTCCTATGAAGAATGCCACATGTTATGTCTGCCATAAGCTGGGACACATTGCTGCATATTGTTATACAAGGAGGAGCAATTCAAACCTGCAAAAGATGCAAACAGTGAAGAGACTGTCTCAAACAAACAAATGGAAGAAACAACCTTACATCAGGTATGCAAATAGCTTCTATAGATACTGCTTTTATTGTAAGGAATTTGGCCATAAAATTACTGAATGTAGAAAGTATGGACAAAGAATGATGTTCAACACCTCAAGGAGGTTTATAAATCAAAGAAGTTTTGCTCATACTCACAATTCTGCAAAAACTATGATTAAATGTTGTATATGCAATCAAGTTGGACATATACCATCCAAATGTTCTTTGAAAGGATGTGATTCATCAACTCACAAAAGATTCCAAACAAAAGGGGGCCTCCAGTGGATAAAGAAGGTGAATAAATGTGACTTGGCTTTAACTTCTCAAGATTTGAAGAGTCAATGGTATTTGGACAGTGGCTGCTCTAAACACATGACAGGAGATAAAAACAAGTTTTTAACTCTTGACGAAAAGAAATCGGGCAATGTCACTTTTGGAAATGACAAATCAGGAAAGATCAAGGGAAAAGGACCAGTCAGCATAGACAATGGCAGAGGAAAGGCCCAAGATGTATTATATGTAGATGGGCTGAAAGAAAATTTACTGAGTGTCAGTCAGATGTGTGATAAAGGCTGTGAAGTTCTCTTTAGAGCACAAGATTGTGTAGTCAGATCAAGCACAGCAGGAAAAACTCTACTCAAAGGTGTTCGAATAGAGAGTAATGTGTACATAGTGAAAGAGGAGGATGAAGCCTGCCATCTTAGCAAACTCGAGGAGTCATGGTTATGGCATAGGAGATTGGGACATCTCAGCTTTGACCATATCATTAGACTGAGAAAGAAGAAAGCTGTCAGAGATATGCCAGAAATAAAAAGGCCCTCAAACACAATATTCAAATCTTGTCAGTTGGGGAAACAAACTCGCACATCCTTTAAATCTAAAGAAGAGTTATCAACAAGAATACCACTGCAACTTGTGCACATGGATCTGTGTGGACCTGCAAGAACTAAAACACCAAGTGGAGAGTCCTACTTTATGCTGATAATAGATGATTTCTCCAGAATGACATGGGTTGCTTTTCTCAAAAATAAATCAGAAGCATTGGAAAAATTTAAGATATTCAAAGCATTAGCATAAAATCAAACTGGATGCAAGCTAAAATGTATCAGATCAGACAGAGGAGGAGAATTCACAGATTATGACTTTGTAGACCTATGTAATGAACATGGAATAAAGCAACAATTTACTATTGCAGGGACACCTCAGCAGAATGGAGTAGCAGAGAGACAAAACAGGTCTGTACAACAAATAGCCAAAGCTATGATGCAAGAGAATAATATTGCTCAAACCTTCTGGGCAGAAGCAGTACACACAGCAGTACATATCCTTAATAAAGCTCACTTAAGGCCAAGCAGTGACAAGACTCCATATGAACTATGGCATGGAAAGCCAGCTTCAATAAAACATTTCAAAGTCTTTGGTAGCAAGTGTTACATAAAGAATAATGATGAAAACCTTGGGAAATTTGATGCAAGAGTAGATGAAGGAATATTCTTAGGATATGCATCCAAAAGTAAAGGGTACAGGTGCTACAACAAGACTCTTCGGAAAATAGTTGAATGTATTGATGTGATATTTGATGAAGAACTTCCAAACAATACAAGAAATACAGACTGTTGCAGTCCATCAGACAACCATGAAGAGGAAGACAAGGATGATGATGAAACAAGCAAGACAACAGATGATGCAGAGCTGAGCTCGAAAACCCCCTCAAGATACACTCAGAAGAATCATCCCGAAGATCAGATCATAGGAGACAAGAAAGCAGGAGTCCAGACAAGAAGGCAGCTAAAAGGACAAACAGAAGAAGTATACATAGCCATGTTATCACAAATAGAGCCAAAGAAATTTGAAGAAGCCAGCAAGGACAAGTATTGGATAAAAGCAATGAATGAAGAATTGGACCAAATTGAGAAGAACAATACCTGGGAACTAGTTCCTAGACCTACTGAGAAAAATATTATTGGTTCAAAATGGGTATTCAAAAACAAAATGAATGAGCAAGGACAAGTAATCAGGAATAAAGCCAGGCTGGTCTACAAAGGATACTCACAAATTGAAGGACTTGACTATGATGAAACATTTGCACCTGTAGCCAGAATGGAGGCTATCAGAATGTTCCTGGCATTTGCATGCTATCAAGACTTCAAGGTATATCAAATGGATGTAAAGTCTGCTTTTCTTAATGGAGATCTAGAAGAAGAAGTGTACATGGAACAACCAGAAGGCTTCTCATTGACAGACAAAGAAGACTATATGTGCAGACTGAAGAAGGCCCTATATGGACTGAAACAGGCTCCTCGTGCTTGGTACTCAAGACCGGACAAATATTTGCAAAAACAGGGTTTTAAGAGAGGTGGAGTAGACAGCAATCTATACATAAAAGCGCATGAAAATGAACTCCTAATTGTTGTTGTATATGTTGATGGCATTATGTTTGGAAGCAAAAAAGATGAGCTAGCAAAAGGGTTTGCTGATGAGATGAAAACAGAGTTTGAAATGTTTATGATTGGAGAACTCAGTTTCTACTTGGGACTGCAAATTCAGCAAAAGAACATAGGCACATTCATTTCTCAAGAAAAATACGTAAAAGAAATGCTGAAAAAATTCAAAATGGAGGACTGCAAACCAATGACAACCCCCATGATCACGGGATGCAAGCTATGTGCTAATGATAGGTCTGCAGATGTAGATCAAAAACTCTACAGAACCATGATAGGAAGCCTGCTGTACTTGACAGCTTCAAGACCAAACATCATGCTAGCAGTAGGACTAGTGGCAAGATATCAAGCAGCACCTAAACAAAACCATCTTCTGGAAGTAAAAAGAATACTCAGATATCTACAAGGAACAACACAATATGGGCTTTGGTATCCTAAAGGCAAGAGCTTCACCTTAACAGCGTACACAGATGCAGATTGGGCCAGCTGTGTGGATGATAGGAAGAGTACAAGTGGAGGTGCATTCTATCTAGGAGAAAGTCTGGTGGCATGGCTAAGCAAGAAACAGACATCCATCTCTCTGTCTACAGCTGAAGCAGAATATATAGCAGCAGCAGCATGTTGCACACAAGTCATGTGGATGAAGCAGACACTTCAAGACATGAAGGTAAGCATTAATGAACCTATCTCAATCAAATGTGATAATACAAGTGTTATAAGTATATCTAAAAATCCTGTGCTTCATTCAAAAACTAAACATATACCAATCAAGTATCATTTTCTCCGAGAACAAGTGGCTCAGAAGATAGTTAAACTGGACTATGTATCAACGAAAGAACAGATAGCAGATATATTTACCAAACCACTTGCCATAGAACCATTCGAATACTTGAGAGACAAACTAGGGGTAGTATCTGTAGATACTATTCTCTAATATGAAGAGAAAGTACAGTCTCAGGGGGAGAACAAAATGAAGATATCATTCCAGGGGGAGAACAACCAGCAAGATAAGCATAAAACAAGTCCATAGGATCAGCATTATCAATATTATCAGCATTCAGAAGCAACAAGAACCTTTCAATCATAAAATGCATCATCTCTGTCTGCAATCTAGCACATATTACAAGCACTACAAATGAAACACAACATAGTCCAATTTCAGCAGAAGAGGACCTAAACGTAACTCAGAGAAAGGAAATACAATGACAGAACCCATACGGAGGGATGAGGAGTCATCCTTTGCCATTGATGTCAAAGGGGGAGGAAGAACAAATAGCAAACAGGAAGAGCAAGCAACAAGAGAAAGAGAAAGCAAACAGAGAAAGTGGATTGCCATCAATGCCAAAGGGGGAGACTATTGGAAATATTGTCATTGATGGCAAAGGAGGCAGCACTCAGGCAAAGGGAGCAGCGCTGAAGCAAAGGAAGGCAAAAGAAGCATAGTGAAAGCAATAGAGGCAGCAAGAAGAATGTCAAAATGTAACAGTCATAGAAACACAGTGAAGAACCGTTATCGGAAGATAGAGACAGAGGCAGAGTAACAAAAGCAGAGACAGAGGCAGAGAGCAGTTACAAAATTTTGGGAGTCGCACTCTCCAACCGGCGGAGCAGAGGCAGAGACAGAGGCAGAGAGCAGTTACAAAATTCTGAGAATCGCTTCACTCCAGCGACAAAGAATATATATATAAACATATACAAAACTTATTCCGCGAATCGCTTAACTCCAGCGGCAATGCAATGCATATAATACAGAACCATATTCCAGGAATCGCACACTCCAACCGGCGTTATACAACACAAATATTATTTCGGGAATCGTCTACCCCGATGGAGGATACATATAAATGCCACACATTACGTATGTTGCAGAGGTCCAAGGCATACATATGATGTTATATAAGCGGAGTGCATAAAACAAAGTTTTATAAGGTGGGACCCCTCCCCAATCGCAATCGGAGAAAAGGTTCAATCGGCGGAGTTTTGTTATGTGCTCCGATCAAAAGCCGAACCCGATCGAGTTATATACCACAGTTTATTGCTAATCGCATCCGAGTTCCCAATCGCAATCGGAACCTTCCGATTGATCGCATGTCTTTTGTAAAACGCTGCGATTGAAGTGGCGGACTCGATCCTGTTATAAGCGGGAGTTAATATATGCAAATCACATCCGTGTTCTGATCGCAATAGGAACTTTTCTATTATGCGCCCCGATTTCATTTGATTGAAAATCCAGACCCGATTGGTATATAAACTACGACTCATATACAACTTGAGTTCCAGGTCTAATCGCATCGGCAAAAAGCAGTGAACAGTGATCAATCGCAATCGGAGCAGGAGCGATCAATCGCAATCGGAGGAGAACCAATTCATCGGAAAACATGTCAGGTGGGCCCGAAAGGGCATTTGTTAAGTATTATCAAGTTTATTCAGTAGAAGCAGCAGTTGTTTGTTAAAACCTTATATAAGGATGTCGAGAGTTGATTTAAGTTGTATCAAAAGACACTGTTATATATATAAAGGGTGATTGTATTAAAATATGCCGCGTGGTCTGTAGACCCACGGGCCTCGGCTTAAGGTGGAGGGCGATTGGTAATATAAAACGAATGTTGCGATTGTATTGAAAAATGCCGTGTGGTCTGTAGACCCATGGGCCTCAGCTTAAGGGGAGGGCGATTATTAATATACGACTGTGATATATGTCCATTCCGCTTGCGGAATGTTCCACATCAACAAGACACTAATAGCATAAAAGGGATTGGAGTTCCTCCAGATTTACAGTCAGCAGATATAAAAGGAACAATTACACGCATGCAACAGGTACACCACAGCAGAGGACAGAAAGGACAAATACACAGTCAGAGAAAAGACAGATGCGCAGCAAGCGAAGAGACAAAACGAGTGAGCTGGAGTTCTCATTTAAATTTGAATGTAAATGTTTTATTTAAATTTTTATTGTTTGTGATGCATTGGCAAGTCTCCGAGAGAAAACAAACTCCCACTGTAATGTTAAAATTGACACCTACAGTTATAATTTCTGAGTAAGCTGATAAAAGGAGTGAGAAGGCAGAAGGCAAAGAGACATGACTTTCCATTTTGAATTCCAAGCAGAATACAAACAGTCATGTGAGGAAATCTATAAATAATATCATCTTGATATGCAGAGAGTTTTTTTTTAGAGCAAGGGAGAGAGCATATATAGAGAGAATGCAGAATATAGAAGGCAGAGAAGATTAAGAGAAGCTACAGAACAGAGCTGATATCTGAGGTAAATCAGCAAACATTCAGTTTTAGAAAATGAGGAAGTTGGAGCTTCCCTATCAAGTTGCAGCTTGATAGTTGTCAGTTGTAGCTGACTGAGGTTGGAGCCTCCTGTAGGTTGGTGCCTGCAGAAAATCGAAGGGAGTATGGAGATTCCTTTTGATGAACCCTTAGCTAAACTGGGGGGGGGGGGTGTGAATCAGTTTAGTACATTCATGGACATTAAAACTATTTTATTTAAACTCTTTAACAACTTCATTTTATGAGAAACTTAATACATAATGAATCAACAAACATAAAGTGTGGGAAACAAGTAATAAGCACATTAAAACAACAAATTAACACATAATCATCATGCACATGGAAAAAATATATAAGTGGAAATCCATAAGGGAGAAAACCACATATTATTATTGTTGTGATGCAAAGGCAAGCTCCTACTCTCTCTCAAACTTGATTTTTTGTAGGCTCCAATATACATGAGACTCCTACCTTGATTTCTGCAAGCTAAAAATTTCAATGAAGCTCCAACTCCCATCCATTTTCTGCAGGGTACAACCCAGAGGAGGCTCCTACCTCACCCAGCTCCAACTAGATATCTATCAAGCTACAACTTGAATGGAAGCACCAACAACCATGTATTTTCTGCAGGCTACAACTTATAGGAGGCTCCTACCTCAACCAACTCCAACTTGATATATATCAAGCTATAAATTGATATGGAAGCTCCAACTCCCTCACACTAAAATAAAAATCATATGCTGATTAACCTGGATATCAGCTCTGTTATCCTCCTTCTTCACTACTGCCTTTTCTGCCTTAATTTCTGCTTCATATCAGTTCCTGATGTGCACAACATCTCTATCAGCTCTCTATGATTCTTCCACTCTATAACCTATTTTTTCACACTAATATTACATGTTTTATACAGATAACTACATGATTGTTTGCATTCTACAGGGAATTCGATGTGAACAGGCATGAACCTATTCCTTCCATCCATTCGATTCCATACATTTGATTTCAGGTTATTACATTAGAAATAATCATTACAACACTCATTGGTGTTTTGCCTATGTTACAGAGACTTGCCTTTGCATCACAAAGAATAAAATATTCAATACATTTACAATTACAAAAATATTTCACTCAATCCTTTCATCTCCTTACTTGATGTCTATTTTTCTTTTCTACTGTTGTTATATTCTAATAGTTCTGGATAAACGCCTTTTTTCCTGACTTGACCCAACTGGCATGTTTCCAACAGGGTCACCCTAACTGTCTTTTTTCAGAATCCACCTACTCTTGTGCTCGAAAGTTTCAGCCTTCTCCTTGTCTCAACTTCCGACTCTTCCCATGGTTCCTAGCTTCTCATAGCCGCAACATTCAACCTCTGCACTTACTATCGGGTCTCTTTACCCGAGTCCATTTGCAGTGTGTAATTTTTTTTTATTATACTAGCTGCAATAACCTTTATTCTATAGTTGGGTCATTTGCTAGAGTCTCTCCTCTTGCGTTCAACCTTTTCTTTTTAATAGGTGCAATATCATAGATCATTGTTCTGCACAGGGCCGGGTATTTTCTCCATAAGATATTTTCCTTGTGTTCAATCCTTTATTTTACTTACCTGAGTCAACTCCACATTTAACTTTTCTTCATAAAATTGGCACAAACTACGGAAACCCTAGAACTTAAATATTTCGCGATCAACTTTTGAAAAACTTTGCGTCCGATCACTTTATCGCATTTCGGAGATCATTGGTGGTTATTCGTTATATTCTCCTTTCTCACTTTCAATGCGATTTATTAAAAAAAAAAGGCCTTCCTTCCGGATTTGAAAACATTTGGACTTCAGCTTTGAAATTCCATCACATCTAGTCCTTGTATCACATTTCGCATTTCGGCAATTCAACCTTGTTCTTCTAATCTTCACCCTTTCGATCTTGTGATTTTCAATATGCGAATGGGTCTCACGCCGGATTTTAAAATCATTAGCATTAAACTCTGAGAGGTATCGTGTCCAGGATCTTATCGCATTTCAACAACTTCATTTATTATTTTTTTATTCATTTCTCAGCCATCCTCCCGATGCGAATTCTTAAGGAAATTCTTATACCGCCGGACTTTAAAATCTTCAGTATTAGATATTGAGAGGTATTGCGTCTGGGCCCATCTCGCATTTCGCATATCTATGTTTCAACATGGTACATAAGCACTATCGCTTCTGAGCTCTGCGACTTGTGATATGTGATAAAGGGTTCGGTTCCCACTAGGGGTGCCACGTCACTGCCACATCATCATGCCACATCACCTTGCCACGTTAAGTTGCCACGTAATCAAACTTTTGCTGCGATCTGTGGGGTCTGCGCCACGTCACCTACCACATCACTTCCTACGTCACCGCCATGTCATCTAGCCATGTTACCATATCATACTTTGTAGTTTTTGTGATTTTTGTGTTTCTGCGAATTTTCGATCATCCTTTCGCTTACGATTGCGATATGTGATTAAGCCACCAAACACTGTTCTACAACTATCTCTTCTGGAAATTACCCAACTTGACCCGCTAAACTGCACACACACTGTTTCGAACATGAAAATACATGACTCGACCCAATTTGCACTGTTCTTAATGCATTTTAGCCTAACTTTCTCCTTTGTCTTCTTTAATCATTCTGATGTTTCTCCTTGCCTCTTTGCTGCTCCTTTCTACTCCTTTGCCTTAGATAATGATTCTAATGTTTCTCCTTTACCTTTCTCATTTTCCTCTTTGATGCACATTAATGAACATTGCTTCTCCTTTCTGCATAATGCTTCTCCTTTGCCTCTTTTGTGCTCCTCCACTGTACTTTTTTCATATTTTCCTTATTTCTCCTTTATAAAATGGTTGATCCTGATATGCTCCTTTGTCCTTAATGATGATTTTTGTGTTGCTCCTTTGTACTTCTTTGGCATCAATGAAAATATTTCCATCATTCTCCCCCTCTGGCATTGATGGCAACACTTCCTCCACCTTTCATTCTAAAAGGTATCATTCTTTGTTTGGTACCATTTCACATTTCATCCCCCTTTGACATCAATGGAAAAGGGTTACACATTTTTCTAGTGTATTTTCCATCATTTCCTTACTAGATTTCTGCATAAGCATTCTTCATTCTGTCCATATACCTAGTTGGGACTCCTGCTCTATTTGGTGTATAACCATTGTTGGGAGAATACTTTGGGAATCATTGAACTTGTATGTATATACACAGTAAGCTGATACCATCTCGAAAAAAAAACATGCCCAAATTCAACGCAAGATCGACACATCAGTAATGCTTTCTTTGACATTTTACTAACCTTTCATAATGCAGCTCGACATTCTCCAACATTTGCAACCCGAAGATACTTTGCACTAATTAGAGAAACTAGAACTTAATCCACACATATTATAATGATGATAATGCTGGGACTTCCTCCTTGATGTATTTTTGCCATACCAACACCATGATGCATACCATAGTATTCTGGTCTTGAGGACCTATATCATAACATAGAGGAATTTTCATTTCCAATCCTAAGCTTTTAGCTGTTCTTATTCCAAGGAGCTCTTCTTAGAATAATTTTATGGGGAATTTTTATGAACTACTCTCCCCCTAGGATGTTTCTTCTTATCTATTACTAGCTAGATATCTGCGTTCTCTCCTACAGCAGCTCCCCCTGAGACTATGATGGATTCATTATGTTATTGAAGTAACAAGATCCCTCTTTCACTTTCCCTTCCATACTTTATTGAGGTTATTCATAATTTATACACTTATTTTTTATTCACAGTTTGGTCTGATTTGATTGGATTCCATCATCTATCTAGAGTCCTTTAATGGATATGGAAACCTACAATCATTCTCTTTGTGTCCAAGCTTGTGGCATACATAACATATCATTTTACCTAGGTACGTTTGAGCTGGTGTAAAGCATTTTGTGCATCTTTTTTAACATAGTTTACATTCAACATATTTATGTCCAAACTCACTACATGAAAAATAGTAGCCATGGAAACGATTAGTGTACTTGGTGAAAAATTGTCCTTTCATTTTGCTTGCTTGAGAGAGTCTTCTCATTGGCTGCATCTTTGTCTAGAAAAACTGGATTTTCTTTGTCTTGCAATGTGTTGCTCTATGTCTTGTTTTATGGAAGGAAAAACATATCATACTTCTCATAGGAGGAAAGAACCTCCTTTTACATCTTCCGAATTTTTTCAATTCATATTCAAGAACAATTGAGATTTTTGCAACTGCTTGCTTCTTCCTCTCATTGTTTTTCTCTTGATGTTGCTGCTTGTTTATGTTTGTTTCTTTACACATCAAGTTATTGTTGGCTTTTGCTTCTGTGGATCCTTTTTGAGATGCTTCATCATCCATTTCAATGTCTGCCTTCTCTGATTTATCCATGGAGGCAATATCATCTCCAAGATTCTTATACAACATGCTCCTTTATTCTATCATTCTTCTAGCTGAAATAATCTCAGATTGATGAGATTTATCATTTTCCTTTATTACAACTTTCACAAAAGTGATATCCTTTTTATCCTCTATCTTGGACTTACTAGTTTCTCCTTCATAGCCTATCCCAACCTTTATAAGAGGATATCTTTGAGCATTTAGTATCTTGTCCAACTTTCCAGAGCTTTTTATTTGAGGAATATTCATATTTAATTCAATTTGGACTTTCTTAGATTTCTTCCTTAGGCTTACCACTTCTTCCTCTATATTTTCATGCTCCTGATTATTTTCCTTTATTTCCATTTTCATAATATCCTCTATTTTCCTTGATTTTTCTAGTTCAACTTTCAATTTAATAAGGTCTTCTAAATCTAGTTTTGTCTTTGCATATTTCAAAAGAATCGTTTCCTGTTTCTTACTCTTAAGTTTAAGCCTTTTAATTTTATTTAAGGCACTTACCAACTCCCCCTCAAGGTCTATATCACCTTCTTATTTAGATTCCAGAGGATCATCTTCAAGATCATGCATAGCCATTAGTGAGAATTTTTAGATTCCATCTTCATCTGAGCTTTCAGATGCATTGCTATCTTGCTGGGAAAAAAAGGTTTTTCTCTTAAATTTCTTCCCTTTCTAGATATTGTAGGAACTGCTTTTCTCTTTCCCTTTAGACTGATTCTCTATTATCTTATTGGGACATTTTGAAGCATAGTGCCTCGCTCTTCCACAATTAAAGCACTTAAATGGAAGTTTACCTCCGTACTTACCTCTGCCTATATCCAATATTCTAACAAATTTGGATTCTTATTAATCAAAGCATGATCATGGAGCTTCCTTCTCTTCTATGCACTTGTCTACCTTGAACGTTGCCTCCCAAAAATTTGACTTCCCCTTTGGAAGTCTCATCTCATAAGATGTCAAGTTTCCAAGCAATTGGCTCATGGTCAAGGTTTCCCAGTCTATTGTTTCTTCCATGGAAGATACCTTAAGGTTAAACCTAGATGGTAAAGATCTCAGTATCTTTTTTACTATTACACATTCCTTAATGGTTTCTCCTAGATCTATCATGTCATTCATAAATTCCGTAACCTTTAAGAAGAAACTTGTTACATCTTCATATTCATTCATTTTTAAATATTCAAGCTGCTTTCTATAGGATTGCAGCTTGGCCATCTTCACCATTTTATCTCCCTCATGAATAATTTCTAGTGTGTCCCAAATTTATTTGGAAATTTAAATGTGCATTACTTTGATGCATTCTGACTCACCTGGACAATTAAGGAGAGCATTCATTACTTTTTCATTAGCTATGAATTCTTGTTTGGCTTCTTTCTCAGTGTTTGTATCCTTTGGTGCATAGTGTTCTAACACAATAGCCCAGACTTCTACTCCAAGAGACATCAAATATGCTTTCACTCTTATTTTCTAGAAGGCATAGTTTGTGCCAGTAACCAATAAGGATTTATTTTTTGAGCATCCTTCTAGGCTAGCCATGTTGGGGACTTAGGTTCCAGTTGTTAAATTGTTACTGAAGGAATCTGCTGTGATACCAATTTATGAACCCTTAGCTAAACTGAGAGAGGGGGAGTAATGATTTTAGTACATTCATGAACATTAAAACTCTTTTCTTTAAACTCTTTAAAAACTTCATTTTATGAGCAACTTAATACATAATGAATCAACAAACTTAATTTTTGGGAAATAAGTAATAAGAAGATTAAAACAACACATGAACACATAATCATCATGCACATAGACAAAACATATAAGTGGAAACCCATAATGGAGAAAACCAAATCTTATTATTGTTGTGATGCGAAGGCAAGCTCCTACTTTTCTGTAGGCTCCAACCTACAAGAGGCTCCTTCTTCAGTTTCTGCAAGCTACAACTTGCAAGAAAGGTCCAACTCCCATCTATTTTCTACATGCTACAACCCACAGGAGGCTCCTACCTCAACGAGCTCCAACTGGACATCTATCAAGCTACAAATTGAAACAGAAGCACCAAATCCCATGTATTTTCTCCAAGCTACAACCTACAAGAGGCTGCTATCTCAACCATCTCCAACTCAACATCTATCATGCTATAAATTGATATGGAAGCTCCAATTCCCTCACACTACAATAAAAATCATATGTTGATTTACCTGGATATCAGCTCTGTTATCCTCCCTCTTCACTATTTCCTTTTTTGCCTTGATTTTTGCTTCATATCTGCTCCTGATGTGCACAACATCTCTATCAAATCTCTCTAATTATTTTTCTCTCTAACCTGTGTTTTCACACTAATATTACATGTTTTGTATAGATAAATACATGACAGTTTACATTCTACAGGGAATTCAAAGTGAACAAGCCTGACCCTATGCCTTCCACCCATTCGATTCCTTACACTTCAGCTCAGGTTATTACATCAAAAATAATCATTACAACGCCCATTGTATTTCTACCTATCCGACGGAGACTTTCCTTTTCATCACAAACAATAAAAATAATTAATACCTTTACAGTTACAACAATTTTTCGTTCAACCCTTTCAACTCTTTTCTTGCAGTGTATTTGTATTTTCTACTATTGTTATATTCTAAGAGTTCTGCATAAACGCCTTTTTTCCCGACACGACCTAGCTGGCACGTTTTCAATAGTATCACCCTAACTATATTTTTCCCGACTCTACCTATTCTCCTGCCCACAAATTTCAACCTTCTCCTTGTCTCAACACCTGACTCTGCCCATGGTGCCTAGCTCATTAGAGCTGAAACATTCAATCTCTACACATAATGTTAGGTCTCTCTATCCGATTCCATTTGCCGTGTTCAGAATTTTGTTATTATACTAGCCACAATAACATTTATTCTATAGTCGGGTCACTTGCCTAAGTCTCTCCTCTTGTGTTCAACCTTTTCTTTTTAATAGGCACAATATCATAGATCATTGTTTTACATGGGGCCAGGTCTTTTCTACACAAGAGATTTTCCTTGTGTTCAAGCTTTTCTTTTACTTACCTGAGTCAACTCTGTGTTTAAATTTTCTTCATAAAATTGGTGCAAACTACACGAACCCTGGACCTTAAATATTTTGTGATTAACTTTTGAAAAATTTACATCCGGTCACTTTATCACATTTTAGCAATCATTGGTGATTCTTTGTTATATTCGCCTTTCTCACTTCCAATGCGATTTATTAAAAAAGGGCCTTCCTTTCGGATTCGAAAACCTTTGGACTTCAGCCTTGAAACTCCATCGTGTCCAGTCCTCGTATCACATTTTTCATTTCGGTGATTCAACCTTGTTCTTATTATCTTCACCCTTTTGATGTTGCAATTTGCGATATGTGAATGGGTCTCACACCGGACTTTAAAATATTTAGTATTAAACTCTGAGAGGTATTGCGTCTAGGCTCTTCTCACATTTCGACAGCTGTCTTTGTTATTTGTTTATTCATTTCTCAACGATCCTCCCGATGTGATTTCTCAAGGAAATTTTTACACTGCCGGACTTTAAAATCTTTAGTATTAAACTCTGAGAGGTATTGTGTCCAGGCCTATCTCGCATTTCGCATATCATCGTTTCAATGTGGTACATAGGCGTTATCCCTTCAAAGCTTTGCGACTTGTGATATGCGATAAAGAGTTCAGGTCCCACCGGGGGTGCCACGTCACTACCAAGTCATCATGTCATATCACCTTGCCATGTCATCAAAAAAAATTTGCGATTTGTTGGGTCAGGGTCATGTAACCTACCATGTCAGCTTGCCACGTCACTGCCTACATCACTTCCACATCATCTAGCCACGTCACCATATCGCACTTCACAACTTATGCGATTTTTGTGTTTCTGTGGTTTTTGTGATCATCCTTCCGCTTGCGATTGTGATATGCGATTATGCGGCCGAACACTTTTTTGCATGCATTTCTTCTGGAAATTACCCGACTTGGCCTGCTGAACTACATTCGTATTGTTCTAAAATTGAAAATACATGACTCAAACCGTCTTGCACTGTTCTGAACACATTTCAGCCTGAATTTCTCCTTTTTCTTCTCTGATCATTATGATGCTACTCCTTGCCTCTTTGCTGCTCGTTTGCGCTCCTTTTCCTTAGAAAATGATTCTAATGCCGCTCCTTTACCTTGCTCCTTTTCCTCTTTGCTGCACATTGATGCAAATTTCTTCTCCTTTCTGCATAATGCTGCTCCTTTGCCTCTTTTCTGCTCCTCCACTGTACTTTTTCATTATTTTCCTTATTTCTTCTTTATAATCCAGTTGTTCCTGATCTTCTCCATTGTCCTTAATGATAATTTATGTGTTTCTCCTTTCTTCTCCTTTTCCATCAATGAAAATATTTCCAACACCTTGTCTGTATGACGACAGTCCCAAAAAAGAAGCAAAAATAAGTCCTCGAGTGGGAGATCTAAATCTAGAGGGAGATCTAAATCTTCAGGAAATCATGTAAAGGTTTGTTGGAAATGAGAAATTGAAGGGAACTTCAAAAAGGACTATAGATCTAAAGATCTTGAGAAAGGAAAGGGATCTGATCATTCTCCTTCTATAGAGATGAAGACCACCTTAGATGAAGGTGGGGATGTGTACTTGGATTCTTCTTCAAGTACACATGTATATCATGAGGCATGGTTTATTGACATAGGTGTATCCTTTCACTTCACTCCCCATAGGGAGTGGTTTTGCGATTATGTGAAATATGATGGTGGTGATGTCTTCCTAAGGGATGACAGGAAGGCCAGAATCATTATATTTGGAAAATTCAAGCTAAAGTTCCAAGGTGGAAGTATTAGAACACTTCCTGGTGTTCTGCATATTCCTGCATTGGCAAGAAATATGAATTTTCTAAGCAAGATGGATTATGTAGGTGTAAAAACATTGTTTGAGAAGGATACCTGCAATATGGTTTGGGGAGCACTGGTATTGATGCGGGAGTTTGGATTGGAACTCTTTACAAGCTTCTGGGTAGCACTATTATTGATGGGTGAAACAATTACATGGTTCTTGAAAGTGGAGCAAAAATCCTACTGGTCTCTGGAGAAAATACCATGCTATGCCATAAAAGGCTTAGACATATTATAAAGAAGGGCCTGCATGGTAATGGTATGTTATAAGGTATGTCTAATTTACTTTTTGATTTCAATTTCTCTGTACATTTTGTATATGGGAAGCAGAATCGGGTGAGTTTCCCTTCTCATGCTAAGAGGGTGAACAATATATTAGAGATTATGCATAATGATGTGTTTGGACCTATGTCAGTTCCCTCACTGGGTAAGTATGTATACTCTGTTTCATTTATAGATGGATTTTTGAGGAGTACATGGATATATTTCCTCAAGAAGAAATTTGATGTTTTTTTTATCATTTTAAGGAATTTAGGGTCTTGTGGAAAACTAGTTAGAGAAGAAGATAAAGGTGTTAAGGATAGATAATGGTGGAGAGTTTTACAAGAAGAAATTTGAAGAGTTTTTAAGAAGTGTGGTATAGCATTGGTAGAATACTACTCCATACACAACTCAATAAAACGAGTTTCAGAAATAATGAACATGATGTTGATGGATAATGAAAGAAACATGCTCAGTGGTGTCGGGTCAGGACACAAATTATGGGCGGAGGCAGTGGAGACTGCATGTTACCTGGTTAACATATCACCTTCATCAACATTGGAGGATAAGAATCCACATGAGGTATGGACTGGTAAAAAAATATCTCTTTCACATTTAAGGGTGTTTGGATCTGATGCATCTGTTCATGTTCTAAAGGAGAAAAGGACCAAATTGGATAGTAAATCTGAAAGGTGCATATTTATTGGGTATAAGGATGGTTGAAAAGGTTATGAGCTTTGGAACTTGGAAGCAAGGAAGGTTGTTTACATCTAAGATGTGGTGTTTAGAGAGGTGTAACATGTTATTAAACATGATGTCCTACCAGAGGAACCAGAGAAGATAGAGTTTGAGCTAAAGGAAGAAAAAGAAGACTCTACAGCAAAACTAGATTCAGAAGAGGAGGAGCCACAAGCTCTAGCTTTGAGAAGACAAGTTCGAGAAAAAAGGTAGCCAAAAAGGTATATTCCATCTAATTTCTGTCCAAATTTTGCGTTATCTATCACTCATGATGATCCCAGAACTGTTAGGGAGGAAGTGGATTCAGAAGATGGAAAACTCTAGAAGGAGGCCATGGTGGATGAAATGGCATCCTTACACAAAACTGAGGCTTGAGATCTGGTGGAGTTGCTGCCTAGAAGGAAACCCATTGAAAAAAAATGGGTGTTTATGAAGAAGATGAATGTACAAGCTAAGGTGGAGATATACAAATATCGGTTGGTAGCAAAAGGTTATTCCCAGGTGTGGGGAATTGATTTTAGTGTTATTTTTTCTCCTGTTTCTTAGTTAAATTCTATTATATTAGTTTTATATGTGGCTGTTGCATTTGATTTTGAGGTAGAATAGATGGATGTGAAGACATCATTTCGTCATAGGGATCTTTAAGAAGATATTTACATGAAGCAATGTGAAGTATTTGAGGTGAAGGGTAAGGAAGAACTGGTATGAAGGTTAAAAAAGTCTCTGTATAGGATGAAATAGTCACTGACGATGTGGTATCTGAAATTTGATACATATATAGAAGGAATTGGATTCACCAGAAGCAAAGAGGATCACTGTGTGTATTTAAAAATAATTGGTGACCGTGTTATTTATTTGGTCTTGTATGTGGATGATATGTTGTTGATTGGAAATGACAAATAAATTATCTAGGATTTGAAGACTCAATTGTCCTTCAAATTTTACATGAAGGATCTTGGTGCTTCAAACTGTATTTTGGGCATGGAATATAAATGAGATCGGGCAAAGAGGGAGCTCTAGTTAAACTAAAGGAAGTGTGTCAAGACAATATTGCAGAGATTTAATACACATGATAGTAAGTTGATGAAGGTTCCTATTCCTGTAGGTGTAAAGTTATCTGTTGAACAGTGTCCCAAGACACAAGAAGTGGAAGAGGACATGTCCCATGTTCCATATGAAAGTGAAATGTGTAACATGATGTATGCAATGGTATGTACTAGACCAGAAATTGCACATGCAGTGGGAGTATTGAGCAGTTTTATGTCAAACACAGGGAAGGAACAATGGACGACAATGAAGCAAGTTTTTAGATATTTGTGTGGCACTAGTGACTATGGTCTATGCTACCAAGGAAGGGCATGATTAGATAGAGTTTTAGACATCCGTGGCTTCGTTGATGCAAACTGGGTTGGAAATATGGATAAAATAAGATCTACCAGTGGATATGTGTTTAGCCTATTTGGAGGTGCAGTCAGTTGGATGAGAAAAAAATAGTATGTAGTGGCTCTTTCAACTACAGAGGCTGAATACATGGCAACCACTCATTCAAGCAAGGAATTCGTTTCGTTGCAGAGATTTTGTTCAAGCATGGGGTTGGTTCAGCAAGCTATAAGGATAGACTGTGATAGCCAAAGTGAAATTTCCTTAGCTAAGAACAATCCTTATCATTCAAGGAAAAAACACATTTATGTTCAATATTACTTTGTGAGAGATATTGTTGAGAACTAAAAGGTTTTACTGGTAAAGGTGGACACTTCGAATAAATTTGCAGATGAATTGACGAAGTCTGTGAGAATTGAGAAGCTATCTTGGTGTAGAGAAACAATGGGTGTTGCAAGGTTGAACCAATGACTAATCTCTCACGTGGTACCCTATGGAAAGAAAACAACAAGTGGGAGACTGTTAGGTGTGTGTTATATTATTTCCATGCTTGTGCCAGGTGCAGTAAGGGGGTCACAGGGGGGGCATAACACCCCTTGTCGAGGGGTTTGTAGGAGGGCGGTAGTCCCCCTGCACGAGGTTTGGGGCACCACCCCAATAAATTATTTTGGACACTATATTAGGTGGGTGAACCTGCCTATGATTTTTTGCATGGGTTTTGCACATGGTTTTGGGCATGATGGTTTTCTACCCATAGTATTTTGTAGATCCGGTGAAGGTACAATGATGTTCTAATACAGGGTTAATGGATTGTGGTTTATGAATTCTTAGACATGTATATATGTGTTGTAACATTGAAAGGAATATAATTAGAAATCAAGATGTAGTCCTGGTTTTGGGATCCACAAGAAAATATCTGTGTATATATGTTTATTTTTTATCCTATCGCTATTTTTTTTTTTTTTTAAGAGTTCATTTGCACATAATTTCTGTACATGGTTAAAGCCTACACTTTGAACAACATATTTTCCAAATTTGAGCTATTCAAAATAACTATTTTAAATGAAATTACATTCTCTATTTCAAAATAAAGCTAACACAATAATTTATATTTCTTGCAAGGAACTAGTTTTTTTAAAAAGAAATTGACATGACAACTAAAGATTCTTATTGTTTTTCACAATAGCTATAGTTTTCTTACATGGAAAACACATCTTTAATTCCATTGGAAACTACCTAAGTCTTACATGCAAGAACACATTTTTGTTTCAAGAAATATAACATAATAACTATTCTTATTCTGCATGCAAATATATATTTCTTTTCCAAGAATTTCACACAATAAATATTCTTGTACTTCACGAAAATATCTCCAAATAAGTTAATACAATAAACTAATTTTCCATTCCTTGCCATTTGTAACCAAATAACATGGTTTATTTATCTTATCATCTTTATATAAAATATTATTAGCAAGAGTAATTATTTCTAGGTAAAAGGATTCATATGCAAACTCTTCATACTAAAAAAATGCATATGAAATATTTCTCAACACATGAAAAACCTAACTTATCTTATCTCGGACATATAAACTTTCAAGTCCTTTTAATAAAATTAGCAATATACTTATCTCTTAATAACAAGAATTGGCAGTGACTTCTCGACTTCTTGTCTCCATATTACTATTGATGAACATCGAGAGATTTGTTTCCATGTGCATCAAATCTCCAATGGTCGCAATGTGGAAGAAGGAAAACAGAGGTTCTATACATAGTTACCAAATTTTCCCGAATTGGGGCAAGAAATAGGAAAATTCAACAATTCGGTTCCAGCTTCAAAAAATTCGCCGAAATTTAATCCAATTAGTAGCGTAAGGGGTTAATCGTGAATTTAATGTAGTTGGTTCCTTGTGAACACACATGGTTAATGTAACATATCCAAAGGGATTATTATTTCATTGTTATAAGATGAATTTACTCAATAGATAACCTGATTATGAGTTGGAGGCAGCTGGGTTTGCATTTGCCCAGTAGGCAATAAATTACTCCATGTATGAGTTAGAGTCATAATGCGAGACATATCGAGAGGTGATGCTCTAAACATAAATAAATAGAGGTGGGATGGTAGAGGCGGAATGGGATATACAAACAAGAAAAGAACATAAACCAGAAGTTGCATCACATGTTGTAAAATAAATGCCGCAAGGAAATATTATAGGAAAGAGTAGCCTAAAATAAATAAGATGTTGCAGAGAAGGAGCCATCACGAAGAAATGAAAGGCAAGTTTTGCTTCTATGGAAGCACATCGTGGAAGTTTCAAAGATATTGAGGATAAGAGTTATCAAATAGAAAGATATAATTCTTAAATTTCGAAGCCTCTTCTTGATTGAAAACATACTAAATTGATAAGATATAGCTGAAGAAAAATAGTTTAAAAACTTCTTGGCACAATTGTTACATAATAATTTGATGCACAACTTGTATAGCAGTAAATGTCACCTTGTAACACTTCCAAATAAAACAACCGAAGTAAATACTATTAGTTGGTTTTCAGTGCATTTATGTAATTAAAATAAAGCTAGGAACTTTTGAAAAATACTTCATTGAAAATTATAAGCATATTCATGCCTAGTTTTCCAAGCTGGTCATGAGTAACTCTCTTGATCACTTGGATAAATATTGTATTTCTTTCACCATTATCTAACAATTTTGAGACAAAATGAGTAAGAAATTTATGAATGGAAACACCTACAAACTGTGACAAAAACATCGGTTGGTTTTTAATATCAAAATATTAGATTGATATCAATGCTTGTAAACTATTATAAACATAAAAACTGAAATAATTACTAAACAAATGATAAAATAACTTGTCATAAACATAAAACTGAAATGATTAACATATATCATTGCAGACATGGTTACAATTTTTCATGGATAACATTTTTTTCATGGAGAAAGGATATTAAATTATGTTACAAGTAATTCAAATGCTACAGGAACTATTCATATCCTTAATGATATACTCCAAGGTCTTTCACAATACTAATCAAGTGTCTAAAAAATCCATCATCACTTCCAAAATCACATATTTAAACATACAACTTGTAAAAATTAAATTTGTTTCATAAATTGTAATAAAATCATGTGCTCAAATCTAGGATATAGTTCTTAAATGTTATATATATATATATATATATATATATATATAATTTAAAAATAAAAAAGTTAATTAATATGAATACATTAAATAAACAATTATTAATTTGACAAATAATTATATCAAGAAAAGACAAGGACCATGTTATAGTGAAATCTATACATTAAAGACTAACTGGGTTTTTTCTTTGGTAAGTTTTGTTTGGAATTGAAAAATATTAAAAAAATTATAAAAGCTAAATTTATGTAGTGAAAAACATTGTTTAAAATTTAAAGAATATGTATGTACTTACAAACTAATACAATTAAGTAAATAAAGGTAAATTTAGAGTTATTTAAGAAATCAGAATTATGAGCATTCATCATTATTACTCAAGATAAAGCACGTCTAATTTGGAAAAAAAAAAAAAAATCACATATTTTAAAATTTTTCATTATTAATTTAATTTTTTATATATTAATAAATACTAGTTATGAATAATAAAACATTTGTAACATAAATAATATATAACAAAAAAAAGAACCATGCATTTTTGGAATAATAAAATAGTTGGAACAAAAATAATATAGAACAAGAAATACTATGTATATTTGGATGTATGAAAATTTAGATGCATATTATAAAGTAAACTTTTAAAAGAATAATGATTATGAACATTTAAACATAATTTTATTAAATAGTTATTTTAGATCTATATTATTTATGAGATGGATCAATTCTCTTTTCACTCTAAAAGAGGTTTTCATAAAGACATTTGATCTCTCTTGGCTATTGGTAGATCCAGAGTTGAGATTGATCTAGGCCATCTTAATTTCCACCTTTAAAGAAACTACATTCCACATGAATACCATGGGTCAATACCATGAGCTGTTTTTATAGTTTATTATTATTTTATTTTATTATTTTTATTTTTTATTGTATTTTGACCTAGTTAATTGATCCAACCCATATAAATTCCCCCCTTTAAATAAACGACATTCCACAGTCAATACCATGGGTTGTTTTTATAGTTTATTATTATTTAATTTTATTATTTTTAATTTTTATTGTATTTTGACCAAGTTAAAATGTTCATTACATTATGTCAATCTTTTTATTTAATTACACCTTAAGGCATTCCTATTTCAAAACAACTCCCCTAGATGCCATTGTGCCCATGTCTGAGCCATTGGATCAAATGTTAGACGATTGAAATGTTTTAGGCCATTAGATCCACAAGTAAATAATTTTATATATGTTTTTTATAATGTTATTTTTTTTTCTTTTTAATAAGTTAGATTGAATTTAGGTTTTGGTGAGACTATGTAAAATTACACAAAAATAAAATAAAAGTAAATTAAATAAAAAAATTGACATAATGTAATGGACATGTTAACTAAGTCAAAATACAATAAACAATAAAAATAATAAAATGATAATAAACTATACAAACAATCCATGGTATTGACCCATGGTATTCATGTGGAATGTAGTTTATTTAAAGGGGGGAATTAATATGGCCTAGATCAATCTTTAACTATGAACCAAGATCCAAGGGAGATCAAATGTCTAATATTAATAAACTATAAAAATAATCCATGGTATTGACCCATAGTATTCATGCATAATGTAGTTTATTTAAAGGGGGAAATTAAGATACCAGATTGATAACTCTTATCAACAATATCTTTGAAATCTACCATTTCATTTATCATAAAATTCTTCTTCATTCCTTCATGATGGAAAATTTTCCTTTCATTACTTCACGATGGTTCCTTATTTCTTCTAGGCTACTCTTTCCTATGCTATTTCCTTAAGGCGTTTCTTTTGCAACATGTGGTGCAATTGCTAGTTTACTTTTATTTTTATTTTTGTGTAATATGACAGTCAAAATATTAAACATGACATTGCAACATTCCTATCATACTTTGTTGGAGAGCATTGTCACACAAAAATGTAATATTTAAATATATAAATAGTTATTTTCCTTTTTTTATAGTCTTTTATCCATGTAATTTATTTTAATTGGTTTGTGTGGAGTTTAATTTTATGAATACATTTTATTTAGATCTAACAAATTTTTAATAACAACATTTTAGCTTAAAAATCACTAAAACCTAAATACTTATTAAAAAGAAAAAAATTAATGTTATAAAAAACATATATAAAACTATTTACTTGTGGATGCAATGGCCTAAAACATTTCAATCGTCTAACATTTTATCCAATAACTGTTAGTGAATTTGTTTTCAAAGAGAAACACCTTAAATAAAACTAAAATTAGAAATATTATAATTAGATATATTATCTTTTTTCAATCCTCCAAACCTCCAAACCTAAAAAAAGAGATGAAAGAAAATATGTGAAAGTGTTATTGGCTGCCATAAGATTTTCTAAATAGAAATAGGTAAAGGTTGGATGATATATAAAAAGAAGAAGAAAATATTTGAAAACAGAAAGACAAAATAGAAATATATTTTTTCAATGTACAAACCTTGAAAAAAAGATAGAAAAAATGTGTAAAGTCGCTCAATTTTATGAATTTATGAATCATTGGTTTTTATTTATAGAAGAATTGTAGATAAATAAATATTTTAAAAATTTACATCTATTATATATATAAATTTATTTTTTAATTTCTGATTAGAAAGAAAAAAATGAATAATAAATTTTTTAAATAAATTTTATTTATAAAATCATTATATTATTTTGAATTAATAAAAATTATTAAATTCAAAATAAATTAATAACACTAAAAAAAAACCATTATCATTTATGATGTCTATTTCGAATTTGTATCGTACCATAATCCTTTATGATGTCTATTTCGAATTTGTATCGTATCGTATCGAATTCATTAATTGTGTTTAGGATCATTCAAGAATGATCTACATAATTCAACGTTACACATTCTATTAACGAATGAGCATGTTTTATGTCATTTAAAAGTACTATTATTATTTGGAAAACGTTTGAAATTGAAAAAATAAAAATTCAATATTTGTTTTCACCCATCAACCCCCTTCTCTTAGCATCTCATTTCCCTCCTTTCGATTTTTAATTTATTTTCAATAAATACTTACATGTCAGTTATAATACTTGTTTATATTTCTACTGTAATGCTTCTTTATATTTCTATTTTCCTTTCTATATCATGTCATTCATGTCTTGTCTTCAAAATCTGCTAAGATCTTATCAGTCAACTCTTTCCTCTATATCCTTAATTATTTCATTAATATTTCGTTAACTATTTCATTAATATGTGTTTTCTATTTCTATTATTTTTTTAATATCTAATTTGTTAAATTTACTTAGTAAGGTTAATAAGGTTTTTTTTTAAATTATAAATTCTTTTATTTAGCTTATTTATTTCTTATCTTTACCATTTTATATTTTTATTTGTGATTAGTTAATAATTTCATCAAATTTACAATTTATTTCAATGCTTATAATTAAATATATTAATTTAATAATTGTGACACCCTCATTAAAGTTAACTAGTGTTAACTAGTTAAAAGACAATTTGCTTATCTTTATCCGGAAAGAAAAAGCTCAAATAATTACTGTTGATTAAACAAGTTATTTAATTTTCTGATTTATTAATTAGGAGTAATTAATTAATGAAAGGAAAATCTTTTTAAAGCTGATGGTAAAAATGTTTTCAAGAATAGGAGGTGGTTGGGGACAGTTGGAAAGACAGATACCTACTCCTCTAAGGATAAAGCTGAATCCCAGAGGAGGAGTAGGGGTTCTATGCTAATGGTAAAGGGGAGTATTTTCTAGAGCTGGTTATGATCATTTGAAAATAACTCACAGCATACCTTGTAAAACCAGACTTTCTGAGTTTGACTGGATTGGCCATCCAGAGGTCACAACAGAAAGTGAAACAAATCCACTGTTAACTCGAGACACTGTCCAAATTCTGGAGCTAGGGGGAAAGTGGAGGATGTAATAGCCTCCCTTGATGGTTGGGAGGACTACAACTTTAAAAGAGTAATCCAGATAAGTATAAATACTGAGTTCCATATTGTCTTTTATGTATTAACATGAAAGGGTTAACTGTGGTAGGAATTTCATTATATTACAGTGGAAGTGGGTTTTACTGAAATATTGTTTAAATTACAGTGAAGGTGGTTTGTTGCTGAAATACTGATAAACAGTAGAAGATTTTCTTTATGCAAAAGGGAAAGAAGAAAACCATAAAAGAACCCAGTTAAATACGTAGACTGCATGTATATAAAAAACAGTAATAAAAACTACAGCAGAGCTATTCTTTTAACAGCTAGCGCAATAAACTGTAGATACAAATTTTTACATGTACATCTAAGAAGAGATGAAGAATAGGTGGTAAAACTGTGTGTATACAAATTTTCTATGATATATGCAGCACAATACTAGAAATTTTTTAACATTGTTATATGTAACTTCATTAACCCCTGAAACAAAAAGACTAGAACTTGCAGTCCCGGGTTGAGGTGAAACCCTACCCGAGATCGACTGTTCAGCTTAGTAAGTATTCGTAATACACAGACATTCTTTGCAGTGGTCTGGTCACCGTAGCATTGAGCTAACCATATATTACAGAAAAGAAAATTAAGAAAGAAACTCTGTGGAATGAATAATTGAAAGAACGATGGTAAGGTACCATTAACTCGCAAACTTGGCATGAAAGTTCTCTTTACTAGAAATAAATAATAGGAAACAACAAATCATGTGACATTTCTGTAGATTCATTCTATTTAACATCATACAACAGTGGAAGACGCATTGCTCAAACTACAAATTGTATAATAAAACAAATTACATGCAAAATGAAGCAAAATGAGGGTTTTTTCAACCCTGAATGTGTCGATATGAATTGTTAAACTTTAGAAAAAGAGAGAGTTCTCTTCAGAAATATAACTTATTAAAAATATACCATTACAAGCTAGGGCACAGTCCCGAAATGTAAAGTGAAAGTCGACCTAAATTAGAAACATAACAGAGAGCTCAACAGAGCTAATCAAAACCCATGTCTGTTTTAAAAAATAAAAATAAAACTCGGGCATAAACCCTAAGGGATTGCCTTTCGACTAATAAAGCATTGCAATAAGTTATGAAACCCTGTGCCTAGTATAAACCCTCATTAATTGTTTATACATTGTCGTAAATATGAAATAATTTAAACAAGATATGGAATAGAAGACCAGAACCCTAGGTTACGATCTCCCTTCGAAGGGCAAGGTACCTATGCAACAAGGAAGAGAGTAGTTAGCCGAGGCCATGAAGACTGTGGTAAGGAACCACTAACGGAAGTCTGCTCGAGGGTTTGGTAAGTCGGAACCACTAGCCTGCAAGGAAATAGAACAACCAAGAGATGGGGTTAAGTTTTTAAGCATTTAACCAATAATAAAACTGGAATGCCTGAGCTAAAGGAAGAATGGCTCGAATAATTACATGTATCAAGGGAAATTCCGTTTGACCGCACTGTGAAAACAATCAAATAACAAGTATTACACTTCTAAAGTGAATGGCTTATTATACAACTTTGTAACAAGCAAGAGACTAATTAAAACAAGAAAAATATAGCCATAGATAGCCATACCATTGGCACATATCTAAATGCCATTTCCTCCATTGCAAATGCGGATGCATCGATAGAGTAGAAGTGCAAGATTTCTTCGCAACAGAGGATCATCAACAAAGACCAAATTTCAATTGAATAAGCCGACGGAGTAGCCCTAACAGTCAGAGGCCAAGTTAACAGAGTATTGGTAGCAGAGCAATGGAGAAATTATGCAGAGGAACGTCAAAACTAAATGGGGTTCGAGGAGGAGTGCCCAAAGCGTATAGGGGCTAGAGAAGTCTAGCTCTGAACCCCGCAAAATAGTGATCCAACTCATTAACTCACAGTTCAACAATAGTAAAACTCGGAGTTTCCCTCGATAACCTCGACGAATCCAATGCGATCTACAGCTATCCAAGGGGAGTAAAAACCTTGTACTGATATATTAAATGGAGTTGACATAACTCCACGGAGGTTCAATATCAAACGCTAAGTGGAGTACTATATTAATTCTAGATTAAATTTTATCGGTGGATTACCATTGACAGAATCGATATATAATAATGGTGAACTTTATCAACGCATAAACTATGAATAAATAATTGTAATGATAAGATCTTAGTTTAAAATCCCAAGTGTTGACCGAATGGGGTGTATATTATATGCGTAGAGTTAAATCATATAAATACATTATGTGTTTTCTAATGTAAGTCATAGCAGAAATATTGAACCATGCACCAACTTTGATAAATGTCTTATTATTATTATTGGTATGTTTATTGCATAAGTAATGTGGAAGGGTTTGATGTTTATATACATGTGGAGGTAAGTACTTTTTTTTTTAGTAGTAATTTAATTAAGAATGAATATGACAAGTGGTATCAAAGTAGCGTTACTATGCTAGGACCCTAAGGGTCGACTAACGATGAAACTGTGTATGTGAATAATCCAGAGAGAGAGAGAGAGAGAGAAAGAGAGACAATGAGAGGAGCTATAGCATCAAAATCACAACAAGGGGCTGGGGAAACTCAATCACCAATAGTCATGAACCCAGAAATGTGGGTTCAGTTAAGTGTAGAACAACATCAAAAGAACAGCCTGTTGCTTGAAGAACAACAACACCAAACTAGTTTCTTGTTGAATACTGTATAGCAATTGCAAGAGGAAATGATAAGAGTCCAAAAGGATAATGAGCGACTGTTAGAAGATCAGGAGAAAATATTAAAGAGTTTATCAGACAAACAAAATCAGGAGATGGATCATCCAAGTGCTGAAAAAGGCTTACCAGCAAATGATGAACAAAAAATGAGAATTAATATCACAGACAGAGTTGAAAAAAGTCCCTTTCAAAGAAGTAAGAATAAGAATTACAATGAGGCAGAGTTGGGCAATCTGTCCGACCAGCAAGAGATTAAGAGACAGAAACTGGAACTACAGGGAGAATTCTGTAAGATTAAGCCACTAACATTTGATGGTGAGGTAGAGGAAGTGGCGGAAGCCTGGTTAATTAACATGAATAATTACTTTCAGGTATATGAATATAATAGCAACCTGAAGGCCAGATTGGCTATATACCAATTACAAGAGAACACCACCCTGTGGTGGGAAGAAGTGAAAAATGTACGCAGCATTGAAGAATGGGATATTACCTGGGAATTGTTTCAGCAGTATTTTAAAGACAAGTAGTTGACAGAGAGATTTTATGACGAAAAAGATAAATAATTTCATGATCTAAGGCTGGGAAAAATGACCATGGATGATTATGTCACTAAATTCACTTCCCTGTTACATTATGTCCCTTATCTCCAAGAGGAAAAGGCTAAAGTGCAGAGGTTCCTGAGTAGCTTACCAAATCATATGAGGGAACGAATAGAATTTGTTAATCCTCAGACCATGGATGAAGCCATTCGTAAGGCACGAATGTGCTATCAGTAGTCCAAGGTGAAGGGTGAAGGACGAAAAAGCTGGCAGCCAAAGAAAAGTCAGAAAAGTAATTCCAATTTCAAAAGCAGTAAAAGTGGCAACTTTAAAGGCACAACGCGAAATCCTATTAGTAATAAATTTGGTATAAATAACCAAAGAACCAAATGGCCAGTGGAAGAAAAGCCTACAGAAGCATCTAGTAAGCCAGAGCAGGGACAGATTACTAAACCTCCTCTACAGTGATGGGGATATGGGGAGGCTCATTATTATAAAAACTATCCACAATGAACCAGAAACGATACTGTGGCAAATCTATAGGAAGCATCTACAGTGGGGGACGTGGCACATAACATACCCCGCATCAACGCAGCTTTGGAAGATTGGCAAGATGACTATCAGCCCACAATGATTGAATTAGAAGGTACTTTACTAACTAAACCTGTTTCAATTTTGGTAGATCCTGGAGCAAGTTTGAGTTATGTAAGCCCCAAATTGGTGAAAATGTGTAAATTAAAAGAACATAAATTTAAGAATTCCTGGTTAGTATAGCTAGCTACTGGGGCAAAACGAAAGGTAACTGCAAAGATTCTGAATTGTACATTAGAAGTGGCAGAACATCAGTTACAAGTGGAGTTAAATATTTTACCATTGGGATCTTATGATGTGTTATTGGGCATGGACTGGTTAGAAAAGCACTGGACTTTAGTGGATTGTAAAGAAAATATTATTTACTATAGAATGCAAGATGGCACGTGAAGAGAGATTCAAGGAATTAAAAAGACAGTACAAATACGCCCAATCACAACATCTCAAATGAGTAAGTGCATCAGAAAAGGATGCCAGCTGTATGCAATTCAAGTAGGGTATGAAGATTCCAAGGAAAAGTCACCAACAATGGAGCATATACCTGTGGTACAGGAATTTCTGGATGTTTTTCCAGAAAACGTTCCTGGTTTACCACCAAGGAGGGATATTGACTTCACCATAGAATTGTTGCCAAGATCCTCCCCGGTGTCAAGGGATCCTTATAGAATGAGCGTGCCAGAACTAACTGAACTGAAAATGCAGCTACAAGAACCACTGGACAAAGGTTATATCCACCCAAGTGTGTCTCCATGGGGAGCACCAGTTCTATTTGTTAAAAATAAAGATGGAACCATGCGTATGTGCGTGGATTATAGGCAGCTTAATAAGCTAACCGTCAAGAATAAATACCCCCTACCAAGAATCGATGACTTATTTGATAAAGTAAAAGGGGCTAAGGTGTTTTCTAAGATAGACTTAACATCTGGATATCATCAGATTCGAATGAAGGATGAAGACATTTGTAAGAAAAAATTTCGCACTCGCTATGGGCACTATGAATTAGTGGTGCTACCCTTTGGATTGACGAATGCACCAACAACCTTTATGAGGTTAATGCATGGAATATTTCATCCATTTTTGGATAACTTTTTACTTATTTTCATAGATGATATTCTGATATATATTCTAAAAATCTGGAAGAACAAAAGGAGAATTTGAGAATAGCCCTGGAAATGCTAAGAAAACATCAACTATATGTTAAGTACAATAAATGTGATTTCTTTAAAACATAAATCCAATATCTGGGCCATGTCGTATCAGCTGAAGGAATCGTTGTTGATCCGGAAAGATCAAAACTATTATGGAGTGGCGAGTACCCCAAAATGTGGCCAACATTAGATCGTTTATGGGATTAGCTGGTTATTATAGAAGATTTATAAAATGATTTTCTAAAATTTCTTTTCCCATTACATCTTTGAAAAGGAAAGGAAAGATATTCAAATGGAAAAATGAGTGTCAGAAAAGCTTTAAAAAGCTGAAAAAACTTCTAACTACAGCACCGGTATTGAGGGTAGCTGACCCTGATAAAGAATATGAAGTTTGTACTGATGCAAGTAAAGAAGGTGTTGGAGCAATCTTAACCGAGGAAGGTAAAGTGGTAGTATACGAGACTAGGAAACTGAAGGACCATGAACAAAGATATTCTGCTTATTGTTTGGAGCTTACATCAGTGGTACATGCTCTCCGAGTGTGGAGGCATTACCTGCTGGGTAAGAGGTTTGTACTTAAAACAGATCATAGTAACTTGACTAATTATTTCAAGCAAGCAGATTTAAACTTCAGGCAGGCAAGATGGAATGCCTTTCTATGTGAATTTGATATGGACATTGAGCATGTAAAGGGAAAGAAAAATCGAGTAGCAGATGCGTTGAGTAGAAAATTACCTGATATTTTTGAGTTGTACTATAATCAGCTAGAAAGCCAATTTTTGGAACAATTAAAGGAGGAGGCACGAAAAGATCCAAAATACAAATTTCTATGGCAACAAATGGAAGAAAATAGGAAGCAAGGTAAAATATATGAGTATGGAAAGAATGAAGATCCGCTGTTGACATTCCAAGGGAGAATATATGTGCCTAATCGCATAACTCTAAAGGAGTTAATATTGAATGAATTTCATCGCAGCAATTACGCGGGTCATCTGAGATATCAAAAAATGCTTACCACAATAAGAAAGGTATACTATTGGCCGAGCATGCATAAGAATATTTCTGAATATCTGAGCAAATGTTTGGAATATCAACAGGCAAAGGTAGAGCACCAGCATCTTGCGAGACTATTACAGCCCATACCCATACCTGAATGGAAGTGGGAGGTTATCTCCTTAGATTTCATCACAAGCTTGCCACAAACAAAAAGACAGAATGATTCAATCATGGTACTGGTAGACAGATTAATAAAATCTGAACATTTTATACCTGTATAGTCTACCTTCAAGACAGTACAGATTGCTGATATATTTATGAAGGAAATTTTCAGGTTGCATGGGATTCCAAAAACCGTGATTTCGGACCGGGATGTTAAGTTCACAGCCGCATTTTGGAAAACTTTGTTTTCCAGTCTGGGAACTCAGATAAAATTTAGCATCGCCTATCATCCCCAGACTGGAGGACAAATAGAGCTGGTAAACCAAATATTGGAAGACATGCTACGCATGTATGTAATGCAGCAGCCAACCAAGTGGGAGGATTATTTGCATCTTGTTGAGTTTTCTTATAATAACGGTTATCAGGAATCTCTGAAAATGAGCCCCTTCGAGGCATTATATGGTAGGCAAAGTCGTACACCTATAAATTGGAGCAGTCCTGAGACAAAATTAATGTTGGGACCTGGGATGTTGGCGAAAATGGAAGCTGAGGTAAAAAGAATAAGACATAATCTGAAGGCTGCTCAAGATAGGCAAAATATTTATGTAGATAAGAAAAGGTCTTATTGGGAATTTGTAGTGGGAGATCATGTTTATGTGAGAATTAAACCCAAGAGGAGTACCTTAAGGTGGACCTTTTGTGCCAAATTATCTCCTAGATACTGTGGACCTTTCCAAGTACTGGGAAGGGTAGGACCAGTAGCATATTGGTTGGCTTTACACAGCCTCATTCAAGTTCACAATGTGTTCCATGTGTCTTTGTTGAAGCAATATGTACATGATGAAAAACATGTGATTCATTGGCAAAGCATTCAGGTAGGATATGAATAAGAATTCTAACTTGAAGTTTTGAACAAAATTGATGCATATTGATTTGAAAAAAAAAAAAATTGTTGTTTTTAGGTAGAACCGGACGGAGAATTTCTGGTCAAGCCGCAACGCATACTTGACCGAAGAGAAATTGTACTCCGCAAACGAGTAGTTATCCAAGTAAAATTTCAATGGAGGCACTTCGGACCGGATGAAGCTACTTGGGAGGACAAAAAGTTTAAGCAGGAAGCTTACCTGGAGCTCTTTGTAGAGCTGGGTTGAAATACTGAGGACGGTGTTACTTCCAGGGGGGAAGTTGTGACAACCTCATTAAAGTTAACTAGTGTTAACTAGTTAAAAGACAATTTACTTATCTATATTTGGAAAGAAAAAACTTAAATAATTACTTTTGATTAAACAAGTTATTTAATTTTATGATTTATTAATTAGGAGTAATTAATTAACGAAAGGAAAATATTTTTAAAGCTGATGGTAAATTTTTTTTCAAGAGTAGGAGGTGGTTGGGGACAATTGGAAAGACAATTAACTACTCCTCTGAGGATAAAGCTAAATCCTAGAGGAGTAGGGGTTCTATGCTAATGGTAAAGGAGAGTATTTTATAGAGCTAGTTATGATCAGTTGAAAATAACTCATAGCATACCTTGTAAAACCAGACTTTCTGAGTTTGACTGGATTGGCCATCCAGAGGTCACAACAGAAAGTGAAACAAATCCACTGTTAACCCGAGACATCGTCTAGATTCTGGAGCTAGGGGGCAAGTAGAGGATGTAATAGCCTCCCTTGATGGTTGGGAGGACCACAACGTTAAAAGAGTAATCCAGATAAGTATAATGACTGAGTTGCATATGGTCTTTTATGTATTAATATGAAAGGGTTAATTGTGGTAGGAATTTCATTAAATTACAGTGGAAGTGGGTTTTACTGAAATACTATTTAAATTACAGTGGAAGTAGTTTGTTACTAAAATACTAATAAATAGTAGAAGATTTTCTTTATGCAAAAGGGAAAGAAGAAAACCATAAAAGAACCCAGTTAAATACTTAGACTGCATGTATACAGAAAACAGTAATAAAAACTATAACAGAGCTATTCTTTTAACAGCTAGCACAATAAACTGTAGATACAAATTTTTACATGCACATCTAAGAAAAGATGAAGAATAGGTGGTAAAACTATGTGTATACAAATGTCTTATGATATACGCAACATAATACTAGAAATTCTTAACATTGTTATATGTAACTTCATTAACCCCTGAAACAAAAAGCCTAGAACTTGCAGTCTCGGGTTGAGGTGAAACCCTACCCGAGACCGACTGTTCAACTTAGTAAGTATTCGTAACACATGGACATTCTTTGCAGTGGTCCGGTCACCGTAGCATGGAGCTAACCATATATTACAGAAAATAAAATTAAGAAAGAAACTCTGTGGAATGAATAATCGAAAGAACTATGGTAAGGTATCGTTAACCCGTAAACTTGGCATGAAAATTCTCTTTACCAGAAATAAATAACAGGAAACAACAAATCATGTGACATTTCTGTAGATTCATTCTATTTAACATCATAAAACAGTGGAAGACGCATTGCTCAAACTACAGATTGTAGAATAAAACAAATTACATGAAAAATGAAGCGAAATGAGGTTTTTTCCAACCCTGAATGTGTCGATATGAATTTTTAAACTTTAGAAAAAGAGAGAGTTCTCTTCAGAAATATAATTTATTAAAAATATACCATTACAAGCTAGGTCACAGTCCCAAAATGTAAAGTGAATGTTGAGCTGAATTAGAAACATAACAGAGAGCTCAACAGAGCTAATCAAAACCCATGTCTGTTTTCAAAAAATAAAAATAAAACTCAGGTATAAACCCTAAGAGATTACCCTTCGACCAATAAATCATTGCAATAAGTTATGAAACCCTATGTCGGGTATAAACCCTCATTAACTGTTAATACATTGTCGTAAATATGAAATACTTTAAATAATAAATGGAACGGAAGAGTAGAACCCTAGGTTACGGTCTCCCTTCGAAGGGCAAGGTACCTATGCAACAAGGAAGAGAGTAGTTAGGCGAGGCCGTGAAGACTGTGGTAAGGAACCACTAACGGAAGTCTGCTCGAGGGTTTGGTAAGTCAGAACCACTAAACTGCAAGGAAATAGAACAACCAAGAGATGGGGTTAAGTCTTTAAGCATTTAACCAATAATAAAATTAGAATGCTTGAGCTAAAGGAGGAATGGCTCGAATAGTTACCTGTATCAAGGGAAATTCCATTTGATCGCACTGTGAAAACAATCAAATAACAAGTATTACACTTCTAAAGCGAATGACTTATTATACAACTCTGTAACAAGCAAGAGACTGAGTAAAATAAGAAAAATATAGCCACAGATAGCCATACCGCTGGCACATATCTAAATTCCCTTTCCTCCATTACAAATGCGGACGCATCGATAGAGTAGAAGCGCAAGAATTCTCCGCAATAGAGGATCATCAACAAAGACCAAATTTCAGCTGAATAAGCCGACGGAGTAGCCCTAACAGCCAGAGGCCAAGTTAACAGAGTATTGGTAGCAGAGCAATGGAGAAATTATGCAGAGGAATGACAAACCTAAATGGGGTTCGAGGTGGAGTGCCCAAAGCATATAGGGCTGGAGAAGTCTAGCTCTGAACCCCACCAAAAAGTGATCCAACTCATTAACTCACAGTTCAATAGCAATAAAACTCGGAGTTTCACTCAATAACCACGACGAATCCAATGCGATCTACAGTTGTCCAAGTGGAGTAAAAACCCTGTACTAATATATTAAATGGAAATGACATAACTCCACGAAGGTTCAATATCAAATGCCAAGTGGAGTACTATATTAATTCCAGATTAAATCTTATCAGTGGATTACCATTAAAAAAATCGATATATAATCATGGTGAACTTTATCAACACATAAACTATGAATAAATAATTGTAATGATAAGATCTCAGTTTAAAATCCCAAGTGTTGACCGGTTGGGGTGTATATTATATGTGTAGAGTTAAATCATACGAATACATTATATGTTTTCTAATGTAAGTCATAGCAGAAATATTGAACCATGCGCCAGCTTTGACAAATGTCTTGTTATTATTATTAGTATGTTTATTGCATAAGCACTGTGGAAGGGTTTGATGTTTATATACATGGAGGTAAGTAAATTTTTTTTTATAGTAGTAATTTAATTAAGAATGATTGTGACAAATAATTAATTAATTTAGATATATTTTAGTCTTATATCTAATGGTCAATATAGTTAAATATTTCAAAGTATATTTTTTAAGAATATAAGATTTGAATAAACATTTTCACATTGAAACTTTTCATCACTATCAATACATGATAGATATAGAATTAGGATGGATTTATACTAGTTAATTATATATATATGCCTATCACGTATCATATTTAAAATTGAATAAAAAAAATTATACATCTTTTTCATTTTTAACAATAATAAAATGTTTTAATGATAAGAATTATTTTTATTTCAATTAATTTATAATATAGTTTACATTGAAATGTTTTTATTAAGATGGAGGTTTACATATTTTATTTTTAATCAACATATATGTATTAAAATATTTTTTAAACCTATGCTTTATATTAAAAATTAAATGAATTATACATCCTTATAAAAGCTAATATTGAGAGTGTAAGCTTCTGTGATCCATAACATTTTAATTATAAATCTTCTGGGAAATCACACAACGAATTTTTGGAACGGGTCGATTCCAAAAATTCCTTATGTGATTTCCCAGAAGATTTATAATTAAAACTAATATTAATAAAAAAATTACTTTCAATTACTATTTATTTATATATATAAATTTAATATAAAATTATTTGATTTAAAGTGAATGGTAAAATATTTTATTGATGTTTAATTTCAAATATATAAATAGAAAAAATTATATTGAAATATATTAATTAATATAGATATGCAAATATTCAATTTTTTTTTTTTGAAGGTGTTTGTGATCATCTATGCTTGAATTTACTCAATCTGTTCACTCGGCATGGGCCACCCCCTACCAGAGGGCATACCCACCCTCTAGGCCTGGGCCACCCCCTAGCACAGAGGACAACCACCCCCTTAAAATTTTATCATAAGTCCCCTTGCCTCCTAGACCCATCCTCAACCAATAGTGCAAGTGAGACTTGACTACATAACATTTTTATATTAGAAAATAAAATATGTATATATTTTTAAAAGTTTAAGTGATTTAATCTTTCTATATAAAATTTTGTTGAATATTGACATTAAAATATTTTATATATCATTGAAAGTAAAATAATTTCTTCTCATATAATCATATATCAACTCACTAATTTCTTCTCATATATATAATCATATAGTCCACATTTCCTTCATATTTAACTATAATATCAATCATGCTTTTAATTAAATTAACTAATATGTATATTTATTTATTTATTTTTACCCTAACTAACATATTTTTTATTTCAATTTTATGAGAGATATATTTCACTTCTAAATTGAAAATAAATAATTACTCCTATCAACATTAGATTAAACAATAAAAAATAATACATCTCCATAATACTAAATTATAAAATATATCTCAATACCCACTAATAATTTTTTATATAAATTAAATATCAATTCTTCTCAACTTCTTCAAATATTCACTTCTTTATCTCTATTCACCCTTATATTCCAATACAAACATCTTTTAAATCCTAAAAAATAATCCCAAATAATAATGAAGCGCCCACAACTTCTTCAAATATTCGCTTCTTTATCTCTATTCACCCTTATATTCCAATACAAACATCTTTTAAATCCTAAATTATAATCCCAAATAATAATGAAGCGCCCACTTATATATTAATATTTAATAACCGTCATACAACTTAACTCCAAAAATTCCAAGCTGAATTTATTACATAATTTCGTTACAAACATTAGCAGCCTATTCCAGTCATTCATGAGGGATATCTTCTGTTAATGAGGTTAAGAATCCTCTCAAACAAGAAGACGTCACAGAGAATCCTGAGAACTCCCTGGTTCTTGTATCCGACTTCCTCTGCAGAAGCCTCCAGAAGCTCAACAAATAGGGGATGGTTGAGAAGGCTAACATGTATCACAAATCTCATAACAATATTCTTCCCCACATCCACAGGAAGGGATCCCCCGGGAACAATATAATGCCCACTCTTCGTACCTTCTGAATTCCTGCTGCTCCTCTCATGTTCCTCTATCCTGACAAACGCCAATGGCCGCCTGGAGCTATGGATACCACTAACTTTCTGCAGCCAACGCATCAACTGGCGTATTTTGGAGGAGATTTCGAAGAAACCAACCTTCACCAAATTTAGCAGAGCAGGGGAATCCATTGCATACAATACGAAGCCTTTGATTACCTGCTATAGCACTGAAACTCTGCTACGGAGGATGAGTACTTGAGGCCCAAACAAGAAGAAATGTGATTTTGCACTATGGTGCGTTCAGTGATACGATATTTGTAGTTGAAACGCTATCTAGTGAGACCAAGAAGGAACGAAGAAAAAGACGAGGAAGCCGCAGGGTAAATAGTAATCGCGAGTCAAGTCAATGATGGGCTATTTGTCATTCCGCACCTCTAGAATGAGATGATTAAGGCGTGGAATATTTACTTGGATCACTGTGGGTGAATTGTAAGTTTTCGGTTTTAAATTTATTTTTAAAGTGAGTATTTATGAAAGAAGAGTCATGATTTTAGTTTATTTAATAAATTTTAATTTTATTTGACTATTTTTATTGGTCAAATTTATAATCAAATATTGAATTAATAAATTGATAATAAAATTTTAAGCACGTTTTAATGGAAAGTGGAGAACAAATGGTAAGTGGAAAATATATGATATTTAACTTAAAAGTAGTAAGTTCATGATTTTATTTTAAAAAAATTAAAATGTAAGTCAAATTATATTTTAATTTTAGTTATGTAATTATATAATGTTAGTTTTATCATTCTGTATAGGTGTTATGGATGTATGGATTTTTAGATTTATTGGTTAAAATTAGGAATTTATTTTACCAAATTTATTATAAATGTGCACTTGATTTTATATTGTAGATTTCATTGAAGTTATATGGCAGGTTATATGGTGTTTTCTCTTGTAATAATGATTTCATTTATCTTAAACCCGAAAGTTTAGTAAGGCTTACATCTAATCTTATAATATATATTCTATAAATTTTGTGGAGGGTTTCCATCATGATTCCTAGTTATGTTCGTAATAAAAAAAACTTCTTTGATTTTACCAATTTATGTGAGGAATTGCACATGACTTGTTTGTACATGCTTCTTTCAAATTTCATGCTAAGTTCCAAGAGGTATCTATTTTCCCAAGTTCATAATATAAGCTTTCTTCAACAAACATTCAATATCATATTCTACAGGGAATCTATTCCATAAGTTCAATTAATATTTTCACCCAAATCATAATATGAATTATCGTTGTTCTATAAGGCAAGTTTTGTGGATAAAAATTCCAACAATTTTTTCCAATATTTGCATTGATCACCTCATTACACAAACTTATTTTCATTGAAAATCTAGCTTTCAAAGGTATCTATTGCGCCAAATTTATTTTAGATTTGCATCCATTCTCACAATACAAACATACTTAAGCATAGACGATAGATTTATTAGGGTATCTATTTCACTATGTTAGCTCAATGCTTGTCGATGATATTATCCCAAGACTCATATGGTTTCATATTACAAACTTCATTTGATGTCAATAATACAAAGTTTAGAGGGGCATCTATTCTATTTAAGTTGCATATAAATTGCACCTAACCTAATAATATCGACTTCTTTTAACTTATGTCATAAAAGAGATAATAAAGCAAACAAAAAAATGAAAATCGTTATTAAAAACAACTAATAAGTAATATAACTTCTAAATTATAAGAAAAGAAAAAAAACAAAAGAGAGAATTAAACCTAAAACTTCACCCATTCTTTAAAGACATAACTCACTCAACACATTGAAAAAACAAATAATGTTAAACCTTCAATTAAACATCATTAAATCCTCACCCAACCATCAACAAACAAAAAATGTTAAATACTCCCTCAACCATAAAAATGTTATAGAAAATAAAATTTAATTTCTTTAAAATTGTGCATAAAAATACATAATTATTTGTTAAATCCTCAATTAAACATCATTGAATCTTGACCAACCTCCACCCAAAAAAATTAAAAAATAAAAAATAAATAAATTAAATACTTACTCAACCATAAAAATGTTATAGCAAATGAAATTTAATGTCTTTAAAAACTAAACTAATGCATAAATGTGCATGCTGGTCAACATTCAAGTGAGATTTAAGGGTTGCGTAAAAGCCAAAATAAAGGTAGTGGAAATATGACATGGAAAACACATTGAATAGATAAATACCACGAAGCTAAAAGGAAAATGTTTTAAATAATTCTATGGCATTAATGAATAAGAGTGCAAATGTTTCAAATACTTCTAGAGCATTAATGAATAAAAGTGTAAGTAAATTTAAAAAGATTTTCCAATAGAAGTTTTCAATAAAACAAAAGATGAAAAAGACGGAAAGCGCACCAAATAAATTAAAGTAAAAAAACAAAAAATTATTATATCTAATCAACGTCAATAAAATGTCTTAATTAAAACAATTAAGGGGACACTTCAATGAAGTGTCTTAATTAAAAGAATTAAGAGAACAATTATTTGAAAATATAGAAGATTGAGAAGTCAACAAATTCAGTATGAGAGAAAGCAAACACTAAACCAGGAAAAAAAGTAAAAAGGAATTGTTTGTAAACATAAGATACTAAATATTAAGACAGCCATCGAAAACTACACTAGTCACCGTAAAGTCAAGGAAGCTAATGACATCAATTCAGCGAAAAGAATAGACAAGCCAAGGAAAATTGGATGATTTTGTGAAGGTTTTATCTAAAGTATTTAGTGTACACACGCATGTACTAATGCACAACTATTTACAAAAATGTAATCTATAAGAACATAAGAAACCCATCGTATTATATATGGATAAGGATCCTTTCATCATATAAAATGGGATAACATAAACTACTACAATAAACAAAAAAAAAATCATGAAATAAATTTAGATATAAGACAGAATTTTCATAGTAATATTCCAAAAAATAAAAATTTAAGTCATTTATATTGATATTCACTCTTTTTTAAAGTTTGTTTTAGTGTTTGAACTATGTGCACATATCTATTTTCAAGGGAATCTAATATAATATGGCTTAAATACAGTTCCAAGGGTTAGCTCAATTGGTTGAGTCCCCGCTTGAAGTATTCCCAGATTGAGAGGTCAGAGGATCAAATCTCTTAGACGCTTGCGGGGTTAAGCCTCAGTGTTAGGCCAACAGTAATATCCTTTCAGGTAGGATTTACTGCGATTTCTTAAGACCGTGGATGTAGTTGGTATATGTGTGCGGGCACATAGGAACGTGAACCACCAGGCAAAGAATAAAAATAAATAAATATGGCTTAAAAACGTTATAGGGATATACTCATTATGGGCTTACCATGTAATATGTAGGAATTGAACCTGAGTGGGAGTATAACAACGTTTATCTCAATCACCATTTATCAACATTGATGACTTGTGGAAGATGATATCTTTGATTTATTTGCAATGATTTGTTGATTATATCGATTTGGTTTCACCCCTCTATCTTCCATCTACAAACGTATAACTAAAATGAAATGAGTGTATCTATATTTACAATATAATATTCCAGATTGCATATATCTATAAAGCTACGTTAGTAGTGATGGCCTCATGAACAAGAGAGATTCATTTGAAGTTGTGTTACATGCTCGACTACATACTTTGTTTTGTCTTATGTTTTTACACCATTTTTACTTTTATTTTCTTTTCCATGTAGCGAAGAACCCCACCCTCTAACCCATAGGCCAAGGTAATATATTCCATAGGGATTAAGGTCACACAATAATCAAGGTTAAAATTAATGAGCTCAACATGCCACTTACAAGAACTGAACTTGGGTGGGGAGGATACCAATTATTCCTCCCAACCACCTAAGATAAACCCAATTAATGAGGACAAATTGTATGCCTTGGAAAAGCGTACAAATAATTAAAATTGTTTTGTTGTTTCATTATTAATAAAATAGGGGATGTAAAATTATATAGCTACCTATAAATTATTTAATTAGCCCTTAATACTCCAATATATACTCGAGACCCACATAGCACTTAGGGTTAGATTAATTGGTTGATTCATTATTGTTAAAGAACCTAGGCTATTGAGTGGTCATGGGTTCAATTCTCTAAAAAATCTCATGGTGAGGATCTATGGTTGAGTCAATATGAAGTAATCCTTTCGACTAGATCTACCTAGTACAATTGTTTTGTGGATGTAGTAGTCATTGACATATGCGGATCATGAACCAAATAGAAAAAAAATATACTCACGACTCAGTGATGGCCCTCAATATTGCAACAAGAATATTCCAAATCCCAAGGGTCTTGAATTTAGTTGTCAACAAGGGGTTCATATATACTTAAGAGGGGTCAAAACTCTATGCGCAACATGTATTATATTATTATTTTGTTGATCCTATGTAAGTGAAAACAAAGAGATGAGATTGAACTACTTAGAGACCATTATACTATTTATGCTACAGGTAAAATTTAGAATTGTAGGAAATAAAGGATAGTAAGCAAATCTATATTAATTGCAGGAAAAGGAAGAAAACCATTTTAATTATGATGAGATGAAAACATGTCTATTCTACTATTCAAAGGAATAAATCTCATGACTCGAATATATATATATCTATATCTATATCTATATATATATATATATGTTTGTATATATGTGTGTGTGTGTGTGTGTGTGTGTGTGTGTGTGTGTGTGTGTGTGTGTGTGTGGAGTCATAAATGTTAAACCCTAATTTTGTAGGAAAAAGGTAGTTTTTCAAAGAGACTAGGTTAAGGAATCAACTTGGTCTCCTCAATTCCAAACATCATCTTCAAGGTATTAGGGATTTTATAGCATACCAAAGAGTACTAACCATGTGTTGGTTGCAAATTTGGAAGAGGTTTGAATACAACATGAAAGATAATTTAGGATTCCTTGTTTTGCTACAGAAGATAGTCCAGTGAGTATGAAAATGCACTCAATATTTTCTTTGAAGTGGGGGTGAGATAGACTGTAACAACCCTGGGTTAAAAGTTCATCTAATAAACTTAATAAAGGAAAAATAAGACTAAGGTTATGGAACACGTATTCCAAGCTAAATGTTGGGAAAAATATCCTAGTGTGTGTCCATTTGGTTTATTATGGCTAAGGGGAAATTGGAAAACACGTTCACAAAGGCTTTGAAAAGGAAAAGAGGAATTTTTTGGAATTTTTTTTATGAAAATAAATAAAAATAGGAGAAAAGGAAGGTGGAAGGTCATAGGTTGCATGTGAGGAGAAAATTGAAGGAAAAATAAAGGAAATTGAAGAAAATATAGGCCGAAATGATAAAAAGGATTCTCAGGATCAGTTCACATCCTTTTTCTAGTTCAGTTTTGGAGATCTCTCTCTATTCTCTCTCTCATACACTTGCACACATACAAAATTCTTCAATCACTTTAGCATTGGAAGAAGGAAGACAAATTAAGGAAAGCAAAGGAAAGTAAATCAAGGATCAAGCAAGGAATATTTGAATCAAGCAGCTACAACATGATTACTTTGCACGTATCAAGTTGCGTGTATGATTTCCTTGCTAATTTTGGCATGCATGTTACATGCATGTGTGTATTTTTTCTCTTTTTATCATTGGCATGGGTTTTTCCAGGTGTGACAGTAGTTTCAACCTTGCCTTTCCATTTCTGGATAGCCATGGTGTGATGGCGTTCTTTCATTTGCTTGAGCATTGGATTTTCAGATGGTTTTGGGAACCAGGTGACGAGGTCTCAGGAAAATTCCCAAGGGCCTATGAATCCCTTCACTGATTTTAGTGAGATTGTGGTAAAGCTTGGGGGTGGATACGGGAAAATTACTCAAGGTATTGGTGAAACAATCTAAAGGCATCCAAACTCATATAGGGTCTAGTGATCCCTTGACCGAATTTGGCAGGATTACGATAAATCCTAGTAGTGTATGTTTTTGTTTAGGCTTAGGAATCCTTTGACTAGTAATGGTGGAATTGTGGTAAAGCCTGGTTGTGTAGGTGCTTGTTTCAGGCCTAACAGACCCTTAACCAATTTTGGCGGGTTTGCTGTAAAGATTGAGGAGGCACCCATTTGGTTTGAGTCCCACATTCATGCTTACACTATGGCACAGGTGTGACTGGTTGAAAGGAAGATTTGGTTCAGGCTAATATATGTTTAGGTGGTACGTGGAAGTCCCTGACTTGTTTGGTGTTTGCATATTTTAATAAGAGCTATGTTTCACTTATATTTTATGAATAAATTTACTTCTTATGATGTGGCCTTGATAGTTGTTCTATCATTGTTAGTATTATGGTTATATGTTGGTGATAAGCATGGTTTCGTGAAAAATTCTAGTTATGGATCTTATCATGTTTTGATTGGTAAATCATTTTTTATTGAATTCATGACCTAATATATGTTATTGTAACTATTATGAGAATGCATTAGACCTTCTTTATTATTTTCAGATAAGTATGAGACCCCTATGTTTAGATATGCATTTATGACATGTCGATTACATGTTCACAATGTGTTTAAAAAAATTTATGTCATGGTTAGGCCTGGTTAGGTAAATTTTTGCACTAATTTTTGCATTAATGGATTTTTCCTTGTGTCATTCATCATCAGGAAAGTTCTATCAAGTTTTAGGAAGATGTTTGGATACTAGCCCTAAAAAAATGGCTTAAACTTGGGGGTCACATGCTCATAACTGGTAAATATGGATTGCATTCACTAGGAGATGGGGTTATCCATGCAACTTGAGGGTTACAATCACCATATTTCTTGCTTATGAAAGTGAATGGGAGACTAGATCACTAAAAAGGAAAGTTAGCTCAGTGTTTGGGCACCTAAAGTGGTTTTTTAGCCCCTGTGGGTCCTGTAGCACCTTAGGAAAGTCAATAAGGTTTCGTTTTGTTGAATCCATTTCCTTAATGTGATATAGGAGGTCGAGTCATGTCATAGTATCCCTAACCTCATGCTTACCCCGACGGGTCGGTAAATGTGGGTAGATATGGGAGGGGTGGTTACAGTGTGGTATTAGAGCATAGTTCAATACTTGGATTACATGGGTGGAATTTGTTTCTCATGTATTCATGTGAGTTGTCTGTGTGGTTGTTATGCATGCATTGTCATGGTTATGGTTGTTGTCCATGAGGTCATGGTATGAAATTGGTATTGTCATGCATGGGGTCCATATATTGTTGCAATTATAATTATACATGTATCATGCTAATCTGGATTGATTTTGTAGATGAGATAGCCTCCCCTAAACTCCATTGAGATATGTTAATTATGTTTATATTTTGGTTTAGATGACATGGTATACTTCCAAGAAGAAGAGGATCAAATATTACTAAAAAATGGTGGATTATAGTTCACGAGAGTCCCCTTACAGATCAGATGAGCATCCAAGATATGAGTACTCTCCGGACATAACAAACACTTTGAGAAGTTTTAAGGTAGAGATAAGAAATTGAAAACTAGATAAGGATCATTCAGTCATAATAGAGACTTACCAAGGAACAAGAGAAACAAGCAGAGGTCAATGTAGTCATCCTTCATAGTCTGTGATACTAATAAATACATGGAAAACCACATATCAATTATGGATAGGAGGATAAGACCAATGGAGCATATGGTAGCAGGTCTTAGGGTGGGCACATGTCATATAGGGATGACATGGTTAGATATGGCAGGTTCTTGGGTACACCTTATAGGAGAGGCAATGTCTATCAGTTATACTCTAGTTATGATTCAGACAAGTATCATGGTCATCATCACTATCATCCTTATTAGAGGAATGATAGGGGATATTTGTTGGATGAGTTCAATAAAGCCAAGCCACCCACATTTGATGGAGACCTAAAGAAACAGGAAGATGTAGAGGCATGGTTACTTGGGCTGAAGAATTTCTTTGAGCTGCATTATTACATAGAAAACATGAAGGCCGAGATAGTTATTTTTAGTCTTAAAGGGAAAAATACACCTGGTGGGAAGATGTGAAGCATGTCACAGACATCAGGACAAAGGAGTTGAGTTGACATGAATTCAAGAAACTTTTCAGGAAGAATTACTTATCAGAAAGGTACTATGAAAGTAAATCCAAGGAATTGTATGAGCTAAAGATGGGATCGATGACAGACAAGGAGTACATGACCAAGCTCTTGGAGTTGTCAAGGTATGTACTGTATGCTAAGGATGAGAAGGCCAAATTTCAAAGATTTTTCAATGGATTGTTTTTAGCATTCAAGGACTCGATTGAGTATGATGAGCCTTGATCATTGGAGGAGGTCATTGGGAAGTGGAAGCACTTTTATGAGCAATAAAAGTGTAAGTTTGAGTCTAAGTAGGGTTGGAAAGGGAATGACAACACCAAATTTAAATGGCCACTGAAGCAAAAAAGACCATAGGATGTAGGTGAGAATCAGAATGTTGTTCCTTACAAGAAGTTTAATGTAGTTGAGAAGGGGCATGGGTAACAACCTAGAGAGCAACAAAATATAAGTGATGGTAGGAGATAGTTGCAGTGTTACATATGTGCCAAGAAGCATCTCAAAAATGATTTTCCATCGTAACACAGTGGTATACCTCAGATATATAGTGCTCATGACGCACACACAGTTGGGGATGTGGGACAAAGAATTCCTCAAATATATGCATCATTGGATAATAGGTATGTGGATCACCATGCATCTATTATCGAGATGGACGATAATATTTATAATAAAGTTGTTTCTATTTTGATTGACCCTAGATCTAGTTATAGTTATGTTAACCCTAACTTGGTTGATAAGTGTGGTTTGAGAAAATAAGTGTATGCAGAGTCTTTGTAAGTGAATTTGGCTACAGTTACTAAGCAAAGATTTCATCATTTGGTAAGAGCTTGTGTATTTAAGTTGAATGATATTCCTACATTAGCGCATCTAAATGTACTTCCATTGGGATCCTAGAGTATGCTTTTAGGTATGTATTGGTTGTATATTTAGAAGACTAAGGTGAATTTTTATGAGAAGGCTATTGAGTACCTGGATGAAAATGGAGAAAAAAAATGTGACAGGGTAAGAAGAAGGAAAAATTAGTTAGAATGGTTACAACTATGCAGCCAAAGCACAGTCGCAGGAAAAGGTGTATATTATTTGAAATGCGTATTTCCAGCTATAAAGGTAAGGATGTTTAGGATGTGGAAGTCTTGAAGAAGTATCCACTATTTCTGCAATTTTAGGATGTATTTCCCCCTAGGATTTCATAGTTTCCACCTCATAAGGAAGTGGAATTTTCTATTGAAATGGTACCAGGAGAAGTACTAATATCAAGGGATCCATACAAGATGAGAAAACTAGAGTTAGTGGAAATGAAGTTGCAGCTGAAGGAAATGTTTGGAAAGGGATATATCAGTCCAAGTGTATCGTCATGGGGTGCACCAGTGTTGTTTGTAAATAATAAGGATGGTACTCCTAATTTTTGTACTTATTACAGGCTGTTGAACAAGGTGACGATCAAGAACAAATATTCATTGTTGTGGATCAATGACTTGTTTGATTAGTTGAAGGGAGAAACAATGTTCTAGAAGATTTATTTGAGATCAATATATAATCAGGTACATAGCAAACAAGAGGACACCTACAAGATGACTTTCTGAACCAGGTATGGGCATTATGAGTTTGTTGTGGTTGCTTTTTTTTTTACTAAGGCTCATCCTGCTTTCATTTTTTCAATGAATAGTGTGTTGTGTCCTTATCTAGACAGTTTTTTTACTGTATTCATTGATGATACATTGATATATTCTAAGAATTAGGAAGCGCATTCTGAACACTTAGCAACAGTATTGAGATTGGTAAGCGAACATCCATTGTATGCCAAGCTTAGTAAATGTGGTTTCTTTCAGATAGATGTATATTACTTGGGGAATGTTGTATCCAAGGAAGGCCAGTTCCAAGGAATGGCCAAGAAAAGATAAGAGTGATAATGGAATGGCTAGTTCCAAGGAATGTGGATGAGGTCAGATCATTCATGGAGGTAGCAGGTTACTACAAGAGGTTCATCAGGAAATTCTCACATATAGCCTATACTATTACATCATTGTAGTGGAAAGGAAATAAAATTGAATGGACAAAGGAATTTGCAACACATTTTGAGAATTTGTTGAAAAATGCTCCAATTCTAAAGATTATATATCCAAACAAAGAGTTCATGGTGTGCAAAAATGCTTGTAATAGAGGACTTGGTTGAGTCCCGATGCAAGAAGGATAGGTAGTGTGCTATGAATCAAGGAAAGTAAATGAGCATGAGTATAATTATGTGACATGTGATATTGAGTTAGAATTGAGCATTCATGAATTGAAGATGTGGAGGAACTATCTTATTGTTAGTAGGTTCATTCTGTTGAGTGATCATAGCGGGCTGAAGTAATTGTTTGACCAACCTAATCCAAATGAAAGGCAAGCTATATGGCTAGCCACGCTCACTGAGTTTGAATTAAATATCAAGTAAATTAGGGGAAAGGAGAATGGGGTTACATATGATCTTAGAAGAAGAATACATGTAAATCATATAGGAGGTATGATTTCTTATGGGATAGATTTACATGAATAGATCTTATAGGTGGGACAATAGGATGAAAGGTACAAGGAGCATCGCAATACGTTACAATAATAGTGTACAAGTGATAAGGATGTGGATTATCATCTTGTCATGGTAGATGGTTTGGTGATATTTAGGGACATGATCTATGTTCTAGAAAAAAGTGAGCTCAAGAAGCTTATTTTTAGGGAATTTCATCTTAAGTTGTATTTAGGTCATCCAGGATATAAGAAGACACTAACAATTTTGAAGAAGTTCTAATATTGGCTAAATTTTTAAGAAAGAGATATTTGAATTCATCGCAAGGTGCTTGGAGTTTCAATAAGTAAAGGCAGAGTGTAAGAATATAGGTGGTCTAATACAACCGATTATGATTCTAGAGTGTAAATGAGAGGTTATTTACATGGATTTCATTATATTTTTTCTGAGGACATCTATACAACACAATTCCACCATGGTTGTAGTTGACAGGTGAATAAAGGTAGCTCACTTCATACCAGTTAAGTCGAATTATTAAACTCGTAAGGTAGCACAAGTATTCATCAGGGAGACAATGAGAATACATGGTATTCCTAAGAATATTGTATCGAAGAAAGACTCCAAGTTCACTTCTAGGTTTTGGAAGGAATTATTTGCAGTTTTGGGTAAAGAGTTGGCCTTTAGTAAAACTTATCATCCGCAGAGGGATGTATGGACAAAGAGGGTCAATACGATTTTGGATGACATGTTGAGAATGTATGCTATGCACCAAAAGATGAGGTGGGAGGAGTGGCTTCCACTTGTAGAGTTTGCCTACAACAATGGGTATCAGGATTGAGTGAGGATGAGTCTATTTAAGGCACTTTATGGGCGGAGTTTTAGTACTCCCATTAGCTTGAGTGATCGAGTGAACAAGGTGTTTATAGGACCAAACATGTTGGAAGAGATGGAACATGATATGCAGGGTATCAATAAGAATCTAAAGGAAATATGTGATAGACAGAAGAGTTATCCAGACTAGCACAGGGAATTTAAGGAGTTTTAGGTTGGGGAACATGTGTACTTGTGCATCAAGAAAAAAAATATATACTTGAGGATTGGGTCATGTGCGAAGCAAGCACGTCAGTATTGTAGGCCTTTCGAGATCCTTAAGAGGATTGGACCAGTTTCCTTTAGACTTGCACTACCTCCATTAGTTAAAGTCCATGATGTTTTTCATGTTTCATTTCTTAAAAGATATGTGAAAGATGTTGATCATGAGATTGATTTTTCTATATTGCTGGTGGATCCAGAAGTATAATTCTAGCTAGAATCTGAGTGCATTTTGCAATGGAGAAAACTCATTCTCCAAAACCGAGCAATTAAGAAAGTTAAAGTGCAGTGGAAGCACTTTGGCCCCAATGAAGCTACATGGGAGATGTTTGATCAAATGCGGGCTATGTATCCTTCGTTTTTTGTCGGTTGAGGAAAAGATGCTTTGGTATATGCATATATTTATGTATAGTTTTTATTGTAAATACAACAACAAGTTGTGTTATAAAGCTCCAATAAGCTATATGGTTGTCATGTTGACATGTTTTTCATTTTGTTTTTTCATTTCAATAGGTTGTTCATTGTAAATATTGCATAAAGATAAGTTATAAAGCTTCATGGGTAGTATTTTTTGGTTTTCATTGGTCTTCTTGGTTGTAGGTGTCATTGAATACCAAGGATGATCTTCCCCTAAGGGGGAGGGTCCAATAACAACCACGAGTTAAAATTTCATTAATAAAGTTAATAAAGGAAAAATAAGACCAAGTTCATGGGACACATATTCCAAGATAAATGCTAGGAAAAATATCCTAGTGGATGTTCATTTGGTTTATTGTGGCTAAGGGTAAATTGGAAAAGGCATTAGCTAAGGCTTTGAAAAGGAAAAGAGGCATTATTTGGAATTTTATTTATGAAAATAATGGAAAATATGATAAAAGGAAACTGAAAAGGTCATAGGTTGCACGTGAGTAGGAAATTGAAGGAAAAATAGAGTAAATTGAATAAAATAGAGCCATCAATGATAAAATGGCTTCTAAGGATTAGTTCACAACCTTTTGTTAGTGCACTTTTGGAGATCTCTCTCTCTATTCTCTCTTTCATACACTTGCACACTTAAAGCATTCTTCGAGCACTCTAGAATTGGATAGAGGAAGGAAAAGGAAGGAAAAGGAAGCAAAGGAAAGCAAGGATCAAGAAAGTAAGAGTTGTATCAAGCAACTACAACAAGATTAATTTTGTAGGTATCGAGTTGCATGTATGGTTTTCGCGTTATTTGTGGCATGCATGGTACATGAATGTGTTTATTTGGTTCTCTTGCTGTGATTGGCATGGGTTTTTATAGGTGTGACAGTGGTTTCAACATTGCATTTCCATTTTCGAATAGCCATGGTGTAACGGGGGTTTTTCATTTGGTTTAGATTTAGATTTCCATATGGTTTTTGGAATTGGGTGAGGTGGTCTCAGGAAAATTCCCAAGGGCCCGAGAATCCCTTGACTGGTTTTGGCGATATTACGGTAAAGCCTAAGGGTGGAGATGGGAAAATTACTGAAGATATTGGTGAATAAATATGGATTCATCCAAGCTTGTTTAGGTCCTAGTGATCCCTTGACTGGTTTTGGCAAGATTGCGGTAAATATTGGTAGTCTATGTTTTTGTTTGGGCCTAGGAATCCCTTGAACGATAATGGTGGGATTGCGGTAAAGCATGGTTGTGTAGGTGCTTGTTTCATGCCTAGGGATCGCTTGACTACTTTTTGTGGGATTGCGGTAAAGCCTGAGGAATCCCTAGTTGTTTTGTTGTGAGTCCCACTATCATGCTTCAAATATGACACGAGGGTGGTTGGGTGAAAGAAATATTTGGTTCAACCCAATCTATGGTCAGGTGGTATGTGGAATTCATTGACTTGTTTAGATTATATATATGTTAATAAGAACTCTTTTCCTCTTGTATTTTATGAGTAGATGTACTTTTTATGATGTGGCTTTGATGGTTTTTCTATCATTGTTATTATTTTTTTTATATGCTGGTTATAAGCATGGTTTCATAACAAACTCTAGTTATGGATCTTATCATGTTTTGTTGGCAAATGATTGGTTGTTGAATGCATGGCATAATGGATTTTATTTCAGATATTATGAGAGTGCATTAAACCTTCTTGATGATTTTCAGATAAGTATGAGACCCCTATGTTCATATATGCACTTATAACCTATATATTACATGTTCACAATGTGTTTGATGAAATTTCTGTCATGGTTAGGCTTGGTTATGTCAATTTATTGACTAGGTTTTTCATTAATGTTTTTTTCCTTGTGTATTTCATCGTTCTCGAAAGTTCTATCGAATTATGGGTAGAAATACGTATACTATCCCTAAAAAAGTTGCTCAAAATCTTGGGTCACATGCTTAAAACTAGGAAATCAGGACTGTAGTGTCTGGGAGCAAGGGTTGTCCATCCAACTGGAGGGTTACAGTCAATGGATTTCCTTTTTACGCAATAAAATGGGAGACCATATCACTAAAAGGCAAGTTAGCTCAAGTCTTGGACACTTGGAGTGGTTTTTTAGCTCTTGTGGGTCTTGTAGCTCCTTAGGAAAGTCAGTAAGGTTTCATTTTTTTGACTCCATTTCCTTAATGTGATCTAGGAGGTCAAGTCATGTCATAGTATCCCTCAAGTCATGTTTACCCTGATAGGCTACTGAAAGTGGGTAGATATGCGAGGGGTGGTTACATAGAGGAAGGATAAAAAATGATCAATCTGCATGTTCATGTACTTATGTCAATAGTAGAGAGGTATTTTTAGTGTATGGGAAACTATGAAGTCTCCTATAGCTATGGAAAATAGGAAACTCTATAGTGAAAACACTTATAAATGTTGAAACAACAACTAAATATCAGAAACCAAAGTGAACTTATTGTATGAGAGGATTTTCTAAATAAACAAAATAATCATTGCTTAAATTACTATGTAAGAAAGAGATTGAAATAATTAACCTTACATAAAGCAGCCTTCAAAAATAAAATTATAGAAATAAATAAATTCACAAGTGAATGAAAATATAACATTGCAATAGGTTCTTGAGCACATAGGGTGGGACCTAACCTAAGGAGGCTCAAATCCCTAAATAAAAAATAATATAAGAACCACAAGTCCCTTTCAATAGTTACAAAATGTGTGTGTATAAGAAAATTTCCAAAATAGGAACTTATAAGCTAATGCTTCAAATAACTTCCACTATCCTCTAGCTCATTCTAAATTGTTAACTAACTCATAATGGGCTAGTCAAGCCCTTTTTTATGCAATATGGTTGACTGGAAACCTCCTTGAAAGAAAGTCTTCTTTCCCTACAAAAACCATGAAAAATGGGATCATTCTTCTTCATTGACCCCGTAGCTACAGGGAGAATTAATTAGTGGTTCAAGCTATCCAAGTTTTATCATCTTGTAGCATGGGATAGGTTCCATAAATTTTTGTGACTATATATCCTCTTGATATATGTTAAATCTTCTCAACATCATATATCATAAGAATCATAGGAATAGAAATTATGATAAACATATCTAACCTTATTAGGAGCTTATTTAAGCAAAGAAAACATTATTAAGGGAAAAATCAGATGTCTAATGTGCCTAGAAAAGATCTAAAAGGCCTTATGTTATACCTAATTGGGAGGCCCATAATAGCCTCCTACTAAAATTGTTACTTATCCTCTGAAAAACCTATTCTTCTTCATTTCTCTTCTTTTCCTCATTAATTTCCTTAACATCCATTTTTATGCTAGAGGTGGTTGTCCCTCCTAGATAAAAGCATGCATTTTTTTCATTTTATTGCTACTCTCTTGACTCTTCCTCTTTCCTTTGATGTTCTTGAAGTCCTAGTAGCAAAGGAGGATTAAAGTTGAGTATGATCCATCATGTCCCATGTTTCTAGATGATTCATTTATATAAATAGGATTTTTCTACTATGGCATGTAACCTATAAAGGTAATGCTATCAATTGATCTTCAAGTTATAGGGCAGTACCTTCCATCTCCTCTAGTATGCCTATGAACTCTTTTCTCCCTATAGTTTGATGGCATCATCAATGTGGAGGATTTCCTATTCCTTCCTTTGTTTGCAAATCTTCACCTTTTTATGGTGCTTTGCTATGATTGCATGGGTAGAAGTGAGTATGGATGGATTATGGTGCCCTAGTATGATCCAAAGTGGTTCTTTCAACTACATGTTTAAGGATATCTTTACTTCCTTCCCCTAATCTCCTCGTTCCTTAGCCAAGATGAGAGGCACATTAACTATGTATGTCCCAAATATGTATTTGGGTCCCATATGGTCATATTAGGCAACACTAAGATGTGAATCTAGAAATGAAAAATCTTGGCCTTATATTTTGTACTGCACCAAAGGAAGAATTCAATAAATTACTTAACAACTTGTATAGGGAGAAATCATTTTTATGTAATAATTTTAATATAAAATTGGCTCCACTACTCATTTACAAACAAGGAGTAAGTTTTCGATGGTTTCCTACAGCTCACTGCTTCCATGGAAAGGTGTGGCATCAAGCATATGTTTGTTTCAAGAGTTGTAACTTGAGTTTCTTTCTCTTGTAGTAATCTTTGGGTTTGTTGCAGTTGGTCCCTTATATTCTTGTTTTCTTTTTGTAGGTGATGCATTTCATTTTCCTCATCAAAGATGAGGAGTTCCATCTAATCTCTCATATTTTTCTTTTCTTCCTCCATCATTCCAACATCAATAACTCCCTTATATTGTACAATTTTCTTTAATCTATGAGTTCTACACATTTTTTCTACAACCTAAAAGAATATTATTATCACTAAGTGAATAGGGAGTAACTGTATTTACTCAATTCAAAAATAGTAGTAAGAGGATCCTTTTCAAGCTTCCCTTGGCTCTGATGTTTGTACCTGTAGCCTTGCAAGCTAATCTTATAGCCTTTCTATTTCTTAATTTAGTCTTGTAGGTTTATCTTGTAGCTCTGTTGTTTGCTCCTATAACCCTGTCAACTCAGTGCTTACTCCTTCTATTTGTAATTGCAAGTCCTTTCCCTTAGGAGGTGTGGGTGTTACTTTTGGTTGTACCATTGATGTTATTAGTCTCTACCTTTCCTCTTTTGAGGCTCTTCTTTCTTAAGGCTAGGAGTTTATTTTATAGTTTTACTAGTGGGAGATGGAGGCTTAGTCTTTCCAGTAAACTGTATTACATTACTCTTACTTCTTCTGAAATAAATAGGATGTTGTATTGTTCTACATGCCTTGGGTTTTGTTTTAGTTCTTAGGATTGTGAATGTAGCAAAAATATCTTTTTCTTACTCCTCTAAATTTTATTCCCCTTCTTTTGATTTTGGGCTTTTTACTGCCTCCTTATTTCTCTTTTTAGCTAGCCTCTTTGGTGTTTAAATTTCCTCTTGAGGCTCTATTGTCTTTGTTAGAGACTTTGTTTCTAGTTTTGGTACTTTAGCTTGGGCGCGTATCCCCAGTAACTGTAACTTAGCCTATTCTATTTCAAGAAATTGTGTTTTAGTTCGTGGATCTAATAACTCTATCTGCCACGTTGCTAACCCTATTTTTTCCTCTTCTTCTACCTTAGTTCTTGCGTCTTCCAGCATTTTCTAAGGTTCAACTTGGGATTTTAAGAAATCTTTTCTATCCATGTCAATAAAATTTAACTAAGAGATGTAGTTTTGTAAGTGTTCTAGGGAATCCATGACTATTAACATAATGAGGAAATTATGAGACAAGTAATTATGTTTCCCCTCCATTTTTTTTCTCATTTATTTCATGGATTGAAGGAGAAAATGTGGGATACTAATCCACCTTCCTAATCATTGTGAAACCTTTGGACCGGATTCAATGATGACTGAAGTACCCACAATATATTAGAATGATGACCCTATTTTTCCAATAGTAAAATGCATATTTGTTTAATAATAAAATTCTTGGCTAAGGAGGGATGAGTTTTTCAATAATTTGTAGTTAAAAACTCCATTTCATTGTTCTTAGATTTGTTTCTCTTAAAATTTCCATACTTCATGACTAGCATATTTGCCAAACATTGAATTATGGAATACTTGTTACGTAGGTGGGAATTTAGAAGGTGTAAATTGGGTTCATATATAATAGAACATATTCTTATAATTTTTTATCAATTTTTTTTGTATTGATTTGATAGTATGAACCAGTGTTCCAAATTTATATGTTATTTGGTTGTTTGTTTTGGCTTCCATAAGACACATTGACTGTTTATTGCCTGTATATTTGTAGAATATTAGTCTAGATTTAAGGAAAATAAATGCATAACTAGTGTACCCAAAAGCCCTAATATTCATTTCTTAATGGTCGTGCATATTATAGAGTATCATGTGGGATTGTAAGATTTATTTCTTTTTAATGTAGTTATGAAGTGCAGAGTGGTCAATATGTAGTCAAATCTAGTAGGAGCTCTCAATATTGGACACAATTTATATACATTTATATATTATTTAATTTATTATGGAAACAAAAGTACAACTTTTTCAATTTAACATTCCTATTTGGTCTCTTTGCACTTTTGGGGAAATTGCTACTGTTAACATTTTGGCATGGATATGTTCATAATTGAGAACTTGATGTTGATAGCTTCTATTAAACTATGTCATTGTTGATGTGGCCTATGTTTTGGGTGAACACTTTACCAATATTGAGGGACTTGAAGCTTTGATCAAAGCTTCATGTCCCTAAAGATGGGTGTGTTCACCTGAAACGTTGGGGCCATCAACAACATCACACGATTTAACAGAAGCTATCAACATTAAGTATTAACATTTCATAAAATTCATACAATTTAACTCCAAAAATCTCCAACAAGACAAATTTACTTCGTATATTAATTTTTTTATTAAAAAATTAATATTCAAAAATTTATAAAATGGATGATTCTTTTTCAATATGTTTAAAAATAACTAAACAATATTTTCACACAACAACATATAATGGAATTTAATGAACCAATAAACCACAAGGAAACCAATGGAATCAAATAAATCCACACAATTAATTTCAATTGTCCACTAGTCATGCATATATATATGTGTGTTTTGCGAAACAACAAAATTGGAAACCAACTCAAGTATATTATTAGGAATGATCTGAAATAATGTTGTACATAGTGTACATATAAATGCAATATGTAAATCATTGATTTGGTTTCATAATTTTCTTGGACTCCAATAAATACTCGCCATAACACACACTAACCCAAACTTAATCCTGAGGATTAGGTGTTTAACATTCTTCCCTTAATCCAAAGGGATGTATATATCAAAGTCTAAGAATGAGAGCTTAAAATTCCATTAAAGAAAATTTGAACCTAAAAGTGCACATGAAATTTTCATGTAATTTCTATGTCATAATATGTAAACCAATAAAAATCCATTAAATTTTAAAAAAAGTGCATGGAAATATTTGGAGTGAAACAGAGAAAAACTACTTTTTTTTTAATTGTATTTTTAGCTTATCTCCTTATAGGTTTACTTAAATTTCAAGTTTAAACACTCATTGGATGCAGAACTAAATTTGACATCCAACGAATAACCATTATGCATACTTTTGAGAAGACCCATATTGATAAAAATTGCAATGTAGAATTAAAGTGCACATCAAACGAATACCCATTATGCATACTTTTGAGAAGACCCACATTCATAAAAATTGCAGATACATTAAAAAAGTGTATTTCTTTTTTAATGTATCTGCAATTTTTATCAGTGTGGGTCTTTTCAAAAGTATGCATAATGGGTATTCGTTGGATGTGGAATTTAATTTTGGATCTAACGCGTGCCTCCACTTGAAATTTGAGTAAACCTATAATGAGATAGGCCAAAAATACAATTAAAAAGGTATTTTTCTTTTCTCTACAAAATTCATAACTCGTATTTTATTATTTCAACAAATATTTTATTATTTTTCCTTAGGAGACCACTTTTAGGCTGAAATTCCCTCTTACGAAAGATGCACATCATCCAAGAGTTGAATGTCTCTCATAAATGGTTTTCAAGGATTACCACAAACCAAGGATGGTGGTTTTTAAGAGAAAACCACAAATTATACAAAATATTGGAGAACTAAAGACCTCAATTAGTGATGGCTTAAGGATGACCATCAAATCTGTAACTTTCAATGCAGTTCCTCAAACAAATCAACTGTGGAACTATCAAATCAGTTCCTAGTACAATTCCTAATCTGGTATCTTCTTCTAGTAGAGGTGCTCCTTCACAAATCAATCATGCCCATGGAGAAAAACAAATCTATATACAACTCTGAGTCTGATTTCTGAACTTGGACTCTAGGTTGTAGCAGTACAAATCCGATTATCTCTGACTCAAGCTCTCTTGAAAAGTCTTCAAACTTGTAGCAGACCATCAATTCCATCAATTACCCCCTTGTCAGATACATGGTGAGAATATGAAGTACACTTCACTACAAGGCTTGTCAATACTCTCGAACATAAATTGTGGTATGACCTATAAATCTTGTTGGTAGTTCTAGACCAATCCCAAGAAGAAACAGATCCAAAATTAATTTTATCTCTTGTAGTAGTATTAAGCTTGAAACATTTGTTCGAATGATAATTCTTATTCTCACAATGTTCACAAGGGTGAAGATCATAACAATGATCTTTCTCATGTCCAACTCTCTCACAATGTTGCCACGCAATAATTTGTTATGGGAAAACATCTAGAAATACAAAACTAAAAAAATATATAGTCTCTACAAAATTAGGAACATGAAAAAATACATCTTTATCATATCCCACACTAGTTTTGTTTCTGTTCTACATGATTTCTTCCCAAAGTCTGATAAATTTTTGGGAATGACAATTTTCATATATGTATGCAAATTATCTTTACATACTTTTGCTTTGTTGGAGCACTAAGCATGAATATTAGTTGTATCTTTGTTATGAATAAAAATAGGTTCATATTTATAGCTCACCTTTAGTTCCCAAGTTCATCCTTTCACAACTGTGACTCTACCTCCAAAAACTCAAATTTTCTTTGAGCATTTTTCAAATATGTTTTGATGTCAAAGAGTGTGTCCTTGCTGACTTGGATGCCTTTATGAACAATGAATAGCATTAGATTGCTTAATAATTGTAGAAAATCATCGAGTTTAGCCATTTTGTTTGCAATCAACTTTGAAAAGGTTTTCGTCTTCAATAGAAAATGCATCCGTTTACAATGAAATTCAACAAGTAAAATGTTTCATCAAACAATGAACAAGATTACCAAATTCATAGATAGCTTCAATATTGCAAACAGAAAATAGTGGCATGCTTAAATAAAAGTGGAAATGCTACAAACAAAATTTCCTCTTCTTGCTGCCCAACCAGTGTAGTGAACATCATAACCTCCAGAATTATCTTCCCAAGGATTCGAACTTGTGACCTTCAATATATCAAATGTAACTATATGATATTTTCTAACCACAATGGTGTTTTATAATTCTTGATTTTATACCGATAAATTCTATAATTCAATCTTAACCAAACTAATGTCAAAGCTCAAAAAAACCAAATTCAGTATAACTCAGAGATCATCACACTTCGCTACATTTATTTAATCCTTGTTAACTCTCTCCATCCTTTAATAATGCTCCTCTATAAAGTTTACCTTGTTTCCCTGCACATAAATATGTTGAAATGCACTCGCCTCATTATGATTTACACATCCTCTAAAGACTTTGCATGACATTCCAATCTCAGCCTTCCCTTGAACGAGCAATTTTGTCTAGAGTCTTAATCTATTACGAGCGGTGGATATCAACGTAGAAAAATGCACATATTAATATGATTTGTCTTACATAATATGGAAAAATTTGTACCATGGAAACAATAGACAACTTCACAAAATAGAGCACGTGGGCATGAAGCAAACACTAGAACTAATTAATTTAAGAATTTCACTTACAACTTCACTTTCTCTGTCAATCTCAGGGACTAAATGCGTTCACACCTGCAAGTCTCAATTTGATTTCCTAGTCAAGAACGATCATTTTGCTGCCATTGTTATTCTGAACGGGACTCCCATCACATGATTTGATGTCCAACAAATAAGAACAGAGAAAAAAATATTCCACAAGATGAAACTCAGTCAACCCTATAACCACTTTGCTATTACTACCAACTGTCGGCATTGTAAAGAGTGTTTCCATTAGGTGTTCGAGAGTTGCTTCTTAATTTCTCTTCTTCATAATATGAGATCACTGCCATTTGTACACAAAAAGACACAAAGGATATTTGCGATTGTGGATTAATTTGAGCAAATGAAAAACAAACACATGACAACATAAGACACATTACAACTCAAACATTACATTTCCTGAGAGAAAAAATGATCTCTATATTTTAAATAAAGCGATCTTGTCTGAGAAGGTTCAATAGCTAAGTCTTTCGCACACCAATCCGATGCACCTCAAAAATCGGTCATCACAATTTAAAATCATTTCCAAATTATTCTTTTGAAACCAAGATTTGAGGCAGAATAGTCGACTTTTCTCTGTAGTTTTAACTTTAAGCACTATATTATATAGTTTACCAGAAATATCGTTAAATGAAATTCAACTCCAAAAGCGACTCCATCAGTAGGTCAATTGTACATCCTTTTCCTTATGTTCGTCTTTTCTCCACCAGTTTCGCTTGCATCTCTCCCTTCTACATCCTTTCAATATTAAACTTGTCGAGCACAGGCCATCAATCTATGTTAGACAAACTAAATCCCCTGCTTGGTGTGTTTTACAATAGCTACATCTCCCAATTATAAAATAAACTTCATACATTCTAAAATTTCTCGCTAAGCTATTAAAAAAAACAAAAGCCCTTATTCCATACACATACTAGGATCCAAGGTAGCCAACTACTCGCTAGTCAAACAATGAAGGTATAAACTCCAAAATCCTTGACTGCTGGTAAAATCTGTCTATCCGCCCTCGATGTCCAACCCTTTCCTCTTTCCACAACACTGGTACTCATGAAGGCCAAAAAATAGGAAGCTCACGTATTCAACAGATTAGATAAACCGTGCTCTGATACTCCTCGAACCAACACTCTGATACCATTTTTAAAGAAAAAGATTGGAGTCCAACTCCACTGTATTATTAAGAATGATGTACATAGTGTACATATTAATACAATAGTTAAGTCATTGATTCAATTTCCTAAGTTTCTTTGACTCCAATAACTACTCATCATAACACACTAACCAAACTTAATCCCAAGGATTAAGTGTTTAACATGTTTTTCTATATTTTAATTCATGATTCATCAACATATGTTTCCCCGCAAATATAATAATACATCAGATATACTTTCAAGTCTAATTATTTAAACCCTGCAACCTATTAACAACCTATTAACAATCCAAGAAAAATGAAGAAGAGATAGCTATGAATTAAAGTCCCAACGCTGCCATCAATACAGCATTCAGATATAGTAGCTCCTAAAATCGAGAGAAAAATGTATAACCTATCCATTGATGGAATTTAGATAATTTCGTTACAAACAATAGTAGTTTATTCATGAGATATGTCTGCTGTTAATGAGATTAAGAATCCTCTCAAACAATAAAACATCACAGAGAATCCTGAGAGCCCCTTGTTGCTCGTATCGAACTTCCTCTGCATAAGCCTTTAGCAGCTCAACAAATAGGGGATGGTTGAGAAGGCTAACATGTATCACAAATCTCATAACAATATTCTTCCCCCACATCCACAGGAAGGGATCCCCTCAGAACAATATTCCAAGTCTTCTTACCCTCTGAATTCCTTCTGCTCCTTTCATTCTCCCCTATCCTGAAAAACGGCAATGGCTGCTTGGAGGCATGGACACCAGTAACTTTCTGCAGAAAACGTATCAACTAGTGCATTTTGGACGAGATTTACAAGAAGCGAACCCTCTATAACACTGAAACTATGGTACATAGGGTAAGTACTTGAAGCCCAAACAAGCAGAAATGTCATTTTTCATGATGGTGTGTTCAACCATATGATATTTGTACTTGAAACGATATCTGCGAGGTGGAGAAGGAGCGCAGAAAGATCGAAGGAAGCCGTAGGGTAAGTAGTAATAGCGAATAACTCTATCATGGGCTATTTTTCATTCCGCACCTATAGAATGAGATAGATTAAGGCGTGGAATATTTACTTGGATCACTTTGGGTAGATCATTACTTTTGGTTTTTAAATTTCTTTTAAAGTGACTATTTATGAAGGAAGAGTAAAGATTTTAATTTTTTAAATAAATTTTGAATTTATTTACCATTTATTACTTAATTTTTATTTTTTTTTCAAATTTATAATCAAATATTAAAAAATATAAAAAGTATAAATTAATGAAGAAATAATATCATGTACAATAAAATTTTAAATATGCTTAAATGAAAAGTGGAAAATATATGATATCTAATTTAAAAATAGTAAGTTTATAATGCTTTTTTGAAAATGTTTAGATGTAAATGAAATTATATTTTAATTTTAGTTATCTATTTATATAATTTTAGTTTACCTTTATCTTATGTAGGAAATTTTTCTAATGCAAAATTCAATGAGTTAGATGCTATTCGTCTTTCGGGGTATATACTTAATTTATAATACATATTCCTTTCATCTTATATGTAGGAAAATTTATAATGCAAAATTCAATGAGTTAGATGCTATTCTTTAGGGGTACATATTTTACTAAATTTAGGAAGGAATTGCTCTCAACTTCATGATACACACTTTCTTTGGCTTAGATGATAGCCATGAGGGATACTATTTTGGAAAAATTTGCATAAGGTTTGTGTTTGACTTCAGCATGAACTCAATTTAGCATATATTTTAGACTTTATGGGATATTTATTTTACAAAATTTATTTTGGATTCACCCCAAAACATTAAAATATAGAATTTTTTGGTTTATATTATGATTTTTATAGGACATATATTTATGTTTGATCAAAATCACACAAGACTAACCACTAGTCTTGTATTATGAACTTTCTTTACTTGAGATGTTTGTAGGCTATCTATTCTTTTAAATTCACCTAACTCTTGCACTTGAATTGACCTCTCGTCATGATATTTCCTTATGCTTATATGATAGGTTTCATGGAGTATGTGTTCTACAATTTTTTTGGAGGTTTTCTACAACACTTTCTAGTCAAATTCATAATTAAAAATTCACTTTATTTCACAAATTTCTCTGAGGAATTGCAACTGACTTCTTAGTACATTCTTCTTTCAACTTTCATGCGAAGTTCGAAAAGGTATGTATTTTCCCAAGCTCATGATACAAGATTTCTTCAACATAGATTTAATGTGAAGTTCTAAAGGGAATATATTCCATGAGTTCAACTAATATTTTCATGCAAACCATAATATGAACTATCTTTAGCCTATAGGGCAAGTTTTATGGATAAATTTTTTAGATTTTTTTTCCAATAATCGCATTCACCTCATTACAGAAACTTCCTTTCATTGAGAAGATAAGTTTCAAAGGTATCTATTCCACCAAATTTATCTGAAACCTGCATCCATTCTCATAATAGAAACATAATTCAACATAGATGATATGTTTATATGGGTATCTATTTCCCTAAGAATTTTTTTTTCTAAATATGGCTACTTCTATTATATAATACAAAGCACAAATATACATTCGTCATCCGTCCAGAATTGCTGCGTTAGCCAATTCTGATGGGAAATAGCAAGTTCAAAAATTCAAAAGTGGGGCTGCCCCGAGAGGGGAAACCAGCTTTAAACAACATTGTACAGTGCAGAAAATGAAAATAAAAGAGAAATAGACCATAATAGAGAAAATCGTGACAAGTGGGAACCATGACATTGTGATTGCTTCTCCTTATCATCCTGCAAAGGCTATTGAGGCAGCTCTTCCTCGATGAGGCACATGTACAAGGAGATTTTGTGCTCATGCTTGGACAATTGTGGGTCCATTGTTGGATAGGAGGTGGAGCGCACACCTGTCTCAGATTATTTTCCATCCTCATCAGAGCTGCAACTGTCATCACTGTTCGAGACATCCTCGGCTGACTTAACCGGCAGCACCACCATTTTGCATGGAATATTGAGGGAGGATGGAGACATCGTGGAATTACACATCCGCTTCCTAGAGCGTGAGCTAGATGGGCCGGTTGAGGCTTCAGGAAGGTGCAGGGATAAATGGGAAGAGAGGCAATGAGGATCCAGGACCTCTGGCACGTCCAAATTCAATGAAAATTCCACAGTCCTCTCTGCCATGGCGTGAATGGGTGGACGGGAGGAAGAGCCACGACCTCAACTTTTACAGCATCACATACGGTGGCATCATGGCATGGTGGAAACTGAATTGGAATAATGTGAGGGAAGTGAAGGGGGTGGACATACTTCGTGATAGAGAGCAACTTGGCACAATTGGGATAAGGGATGGTACAGGGCTGCAGGAAGAGTGGGTCTATTTCACTAAGTTATCCTGATGCTTGTGAATGATTTTATCCCAAGGTTTATCTCGTTCCATATTACATAATTCATTTATGCTGATACTAACCTTAGAGGGGAATTTATTCTATTTAAGCTGGATATGAATTGCACCCAACCTAATAATATGGACTTCCTTTGGGTTATATATTGAAGGAGATGGTATTTTATGATAAACAAAAGCTAAAAAAATGAAAATCATTAAAAAAAAACTAGTAAGTAATATAACTTCTAAATTATCAGACGAAGAGCCTAGAAGGGGATTGGACCTAAGACTTCACCTTTGTAAGTGCATAAATTTCTCAACATATCAAAAACCAAATATATTAAATCCCCACTTCAAGCACCAACAAACAAATAATGTTAAGTCTTCACCCAACCATCAACAAATAAATAATGTTAAGTCCTAACTCAACCATAACATGTTATAGAAAATGAAATTTAACGTCTCTAAAAACCAAAATAGTGCTAGAAGTACATGATGATCAACATTTAAGTGAGATTTAAGAGTACCTATAAAAGACAAAATAAAAATAATGGAAAAATGAGATAGAAAGCACATTGAATAAATCGATACCATAAAACGAAAAGAGAAATGTTTTAAATAATTGACACAATCAATGAATAAAACATATAATTATAAGTAAAATTTAGAAAGGATTTTCCAATAAATAAAAAGTAAAGTTCCAATCGTACTATATATATAAAACAAATTATTTTTTTGGAAATTTTAATAAATTGTCTTAATTAAAAGAATTAAGAAAAGAAATAATTATTTGAAACTATAAAAAATTAATAAAATTAATAAAATCAATAAATAAACCATCAAAAAGAAAACACACTCTAAACAAGGAGACAAGAACAAATGATATGTTTGTAAACCTAAGATAGCCATGGAAAACTACACTAGTCACTAAACTCAAAGAACATAATGACATCATTGTAGCCAAAAGAATAGACCCTACAAGGAAAATAGGAATAGGATTCTGTGAAGGTTTTATCTCAAACCTTTTGTGTCGGAGATTGAGAAATTTTGTCAACAAAACCTCCACAAATATTTTGAAAAGGAGTGGAAGTTTATTGTAATTACAAAATTTAATAGTCAATGGTCTTAAATAAGGCTTTAGTATTATATTTGATGCGCTATATACATACTCCTTTCCTATATACATACTCGTGTACTAAAGCACCACTATTTAAACCAATGTTCTATACATCATACAAATCATTTAACACATCAATGTGTCCATATATATAGTTAAACATCAATGTGTATATATCATTATGTCTTAAGATACCTCTATAATCCAGTGTACATTGGTATGTACTAAGATATCTTTATAACAGTAATGCGAAAAATAATAACAACATTGAGTGGCATTATTAAAAGTAATGACCATGTTGTTGTGCGCAGTAATGTTGCACTTAGTATAAATATAAGCATTTACATCGATTTTTGTATTTTATAAAATGTATTGGTGCTATATAAAGACCACCAACACACATATATAAGGGGTATTAATGCATAAATCTCTTAAAAATCAATATTTACGTATTGAACATGGACTAATGCATATATTTAAGCATGCTGATTTTTTCAATGATTTTCACTTTCTATACAATAGATTGGTATGTACAAAAATGCAAACTCTTTTTTCCAAAGGTTTTAGACCTCGATCAGAATATCAAATAAGTTTTATAATCATATTGATTTTATATTTAATTAATGCATTTACATATAAGCCTTTATCATTGTATTTTATAATCTAAACAAAGATACAATTTGATTCTACATATGCTAATTGTTGTAATGTAAGTTATAAACATTGTTGTAATGTAAGTTATTTATATATTGACTTGAAAACATAACCATTCTTCGGAAGGAACACTTTAATAGTAAAAACCTAAGGATGTTTTCCACATTTGTGGATTTCATCCTAAGTGAATTTGCTGGTATATATTAATGCACTTCATCTTAAGGGGATTGGGGATTTGAATTGGGTATCTATTGGTACTAAACAAGCTAATTGCATAACTAGTTGAGCTAATACTTGAATCAAAACATAATATTTTACAAAATGTAAATTATAATAAAATAAGAAACTTGTTGTATTATATATGGATAAGCAACCCTTATAATGTAAAATGGGATGACATAAAGTACTACGATAAAGAAAAATTCAAGAAATAATTTGTTATTTCATAACTCATATATACTACATGATAATGTAAATTTTCATAGTAGCATTTCAAAACATAAAATAATTTAATTAATTTACATTGATATTTATTCTTCTGGCTTGGTGTTTGATTTATGTGCATACATTAATTCTCGAGAGACTCACAAACATTAGAGCTCAAAGGTGTTAAAAGGATATACTCATTATGGGATTAACATGTCATGTGCGAGAATTGAACCTGAGTGGGGAGGATAACAACATTTCTCTCAAAAACCCAAGCTACATGTATCCAATTGATGAATTTTAGAAGTTTTTATATTTGAGATAGTTGCAATGATTTATTGATTAGAATGGTTTTTTTTTCCTTAAAATTCATGAGCTCAACATGCAACTTGCAGGAATTGAACTTGAGTGGGGATGTTAATAATCATTCCTCCCAACCAGCAAAGATAAACCCAATTAATGAGGGAAATTGGTACACCACGAAAAACTGTAAAAATAATTGAAGTTGTTTTATTTCTTCAATATTAATAAAATAAGGGTCAAGTCTCACTAGCACAACTGGTTGAGGATAGGCCTCATTTGCAAAGTGACCCAGGATCAAACCTCATGGGGGGGTGGTCATGCCCTGTGCTAGGGGCAGGATACATGCTAAAAAATATAGTCAGCTTAGGGCTAGTGTGGCCCAGGTTTGGTGCGATCCCCAAGTGACTTTGATGGATTATATGCCCCTGGTTCGCGACTCCTCAAGCTAGAGGTCAAGCATGGACAATCAAATACAACTTGACAAAAAAATATATTAATAAAATAAGAGATGTAAAACTACGTAGCTACTTATAAAATATTTAATTAACCCTTAATCCACCTTAAATTAAATGTTTGGTTGACTCTTCATTTTACATGAACTCTTTGTAGAGAAAATCGATGTATGATTCTTCATAATTAGGGATAAGGTGGGTATTTAATCTAGGGGTGGCCCACACTTAATCCGCCTTAAATTAAATGTCCAATTCACTCTTCATTTTACATGAACTTCTTGTAGGGAAAATCCATGTATCATGCTTCATAATTAGGATAAGGTGGGCATTCAAGCTAGGGGTGGTCCTCTTTTCTTGGCTTTGGTTTTGGCCTTTGAATATTAGTGGCCATTTTAAAGGCTAGGGGTTGGAGGAAATTTTCCCCTACTTCTTGGTATGGTCTCTTTGCATTATTTCTCTAGGCCCTTTCATATTTTGTTCAAGAAATTTGTAATATAATGTGTTTTCATCTCAAATTTAATAATTTAATTTGTACATTTTGGTAGTCTGAAAAACCAAACTATGTAATGGTTTGAAATATTACTAATGAAATACTATAGACATGTAGGGAAATTAGTATAGGGGTGTATGATGTCATGAGAGAGTGGGATAGCTAGAGAGGATATACCATTTTATTTATATTTTATTATACCAATCTTTGAAATGGAAGTAAAAGGTGGTTATGTGAGCTTCTTGGGGAGGCCACATGGAATTATGTGTGCATGCATATTTAACTTTATCTTTTTTTTTTTGTGGTAATGAGGTTTATTCTTTCATTTTATTCTTATTCATTGTTGGGTTATTTCTTCTTGAAGAGAACGAGAGTCTTAATGAAAAGAGTCATTGTTAGTGGTTGTGTGTTAATTTTTGTTATTATGGCATGAGAAGAAGCTTGAGTGCATTAATTCATTGGCGTTAATGATGCAATTATCTATTGATGAAGTTAATTGGAGCTTGTAGAATTAATATTTCTTAACCAATATGAATGGATACTTAGAGCGATATGGAATATCATAAGGGAATGCATTGCAGAGAAATGGTTTCTTTTCCTTTTTTTTTTGTATGATGAAGGGAAAAGAGAGATAAAAGTTAAGACTGTGATTCATCTAGTTGAAAAAAATAGTTGTGATTGTTGTGTGACTGTGTGGATTGAAAAATTTGATGTGAGCTAATTGTTTCTATGTGATATAGTTGGTCTACAAACCCATCCTTCTGGAATAATAGCTTCTACTCATGAGAAAATTTTTGTAGAGAGTAAATTTGAACAAATCATATGGCTAGGTGGAACATTTAGCATCTATAATTAATTGGTCAATCAATGTTTTTTGTGTTCTCTGTATTTATATTTCCATTATGTCCTTTAATGGACAGTCTATCCTTGAATGCAATCTCTGAATATGTGTAATTTTACTACTTAAAATGTGTTTCTTGGCCATTCGAATAAGACAATGTAGGTCATGCATAACTTCTTTATTTTCTTGAATATTAAAGATCGTATTAGATGTTTGAATTTCACCAAGAAATTAGTTTCTAAATTTCTTTGATGGGTGCATGCCAAATAATTTATGTGTCATCATAACTAACGAATAGACTCTAAACCTCATTTAGATACTTAGTCAATTATGTGTTCTATTGGCTTGCAATAGTCTATTATATCTTCTTTGTTCAATATTATCTAAAAAAAGCAATTGTAAAAGGGTAAGTTTACATGCAATCCATATATCTATCTCGAAGATATACTTTAAATAGCAATTTAACCATAAGTTGCAAAAGAAAAGCCGTAAGGAAATATTTCCAGAAAGAGTAGCGAGAAGAGCTAAGTTGTTGCTTAGAAGGAGCCATTGTGAAGGAATGAAAGGCAAATTTTGCTGTAGGGTCAATCAGAAAATTTTTGCTATATATGGAAACAGGCAACTGTGGGTGAAAACATATATGTAAACCAATATAATGAAATAATTTGTTGCAGAGAAGGAGCCATTGTGAATGAATGAAAGGAAAATTTTGCTTCCATGGAAGGAGGTCGTGGAGGTTTCAAAGATATTGATTATAAGAGTTATCAACTAGAAAACTTTGTTATAGATATTGAAATAGGAAATTGTGGGTGAAAACATATATGTAAACCAACATAATCTATTCACATATATAAAAATTTTGTTATAGATATTGAAATAGGAAATTGGGGTGAAAATCCTTTGGTAATTAATAATCCTCTGAAATGAAATGAGCATGTAACTAAAATAAGATATTTTAAATACATTCAAGTACAATATATCTAGCATAGATGTAAATAAAGAGAATTTTTATTAACAGAAATAGAGTTTACTCCAATTTCATCTACATATTCGAGCGTCAATTGCATGCTTGTGAGAAATTGTATATGAAGAACAATAGTCTTGGTATACAAGAAAGTGAATGTCATTTTAATATGGAGACATTTTTGGAAGAAGATATTGTTATTCATGTTATGGTTTAATTTCTTAACTCTAAACTTGGTTTAGTCTTTCTCTATATACACAAGAAAAAAAAATACGAAGTAATTTCACAAATTTAAGTTATAGTTTGTATTTTATAATTACAAATCTAGTTTCTCATTAAAATATTTTACACACATCTATTCATTCAAATAAATTATATTGTGAATATGTTTTATCCTATTATTTGATTACAGAATTATTGTACTCCCTACTAAATAAAACAACTTTATTAATAAAGAATTGAATGTCAAATTGAAAGATTACTCAAACAATAACTACTATAATATATAGAACTGATCTTTTCACATATAAATCATTTGTTTTATATGTCATTCAATTTCCATTACCTATTATCCTCAAACCCCATGGGGAGGTATTGAACATGGGAGCCAACTTTAGTTAAATAAGCATTCACATTGTCAACTTGGACAAAAAAAATAAATTATAATCCTAAAATTCTCTTACCTAATCATATTTTTAAGTATATAATTGTGTTTCATTTATTAAAACAAAAAGGCAATATTAAGAACCTCCTAGAGTTATAAAAGGTAATTGACATGAAAAATAAAAAATCTCCTCATGAAAACATACAAATGTTAATCTTAACTGAATCATTAAAAAAATAAAAAGGGATAATAGATTTACTAGTTATATCATTAAAAAATACTACTTTCATAATCAAATTTCTACATTAATTTTCAAAAATATTATTTTTTAATTATAACTCTTAAATATATTTTGAAAGCACAAATATCTAAGAAATATAGTTCAATTATTGGGCATTAGAAATTTCAAAGAGGTGAAGGTAAATGAGTTAGTATCAAGAAATATGACATCAACCCCTGGAAAAATTTCAAAATATCAATCTTAATATGGCATAAGTGCTAGTAGGGAATTATTGACAAGTGTTGTTGGAAAAAGAACTACATCAAATTGGCTGATGTCAATGCAAACAATATTCTACAAAACATTAAGAAAATTTTATGGAGGCATTAAAAAATTAGGATTCAATAACATGAGAATGATGAACTTGCATTTTGGGCTAATATATGTAGGAAATCTTATCAAGATAGACTTTCGTATAATGTGAACAACACTGTGAAAGAGTTTTGGTATTGGAATTTCATGTGTCACCAAATGAGAAGAATACCATGAGACATTGTATATCTAGAGGGGTGTATTGACATCATTTCCCCTTTCAGTGAGTGTAATTATTAAAGAACATTTATTACTACATAATATGTATAACTTGTATATATACTTATAAAAAAAAATAACAGTGCTGAATCTTATGACAGTGAGGGCAATATAAATATTCCATTCATACAACTACTACATACTATCAATAGGCAAAAGTGTTTTCCTGTGAAGTGATCTATGCATCTTCGTCATGCAAATTGAATCTCAACACTAAGGAGTCATCCTAAGATAAAGGGTCATCATAGTAACTTTGATGTTCCAAAACCATCAATCATTTAATTATATTTCTCTAAATATCAACAATTGGACAAAAATCACAATATGGTAATACTTAGGGGAATGTGTATCCATATCATAGTATAAATGTATATACAACAACTTATCCAAATGATATAAAAATATTTCATAAGAAATGTAACTGGTACATGAATTACTCACAATCCTTAATGATATACTCCAAGTTATTCCACAATACTAATAAAGTTCCTAAAGAATCCATCATCACTTAGTCACCATATAGGTAACACCTGGGGGAAATGTGTTAGAATTGTAGATAAAATAGCTTATACAGAGGATATAAAAATCTGTTATAAGTAATGCAATTTCTACATCAATACTCACCATATAGCTAACGTCTCAGGGAAATGCGCTAGAACTGTATATACAATAGCTTATACAAAGGATATGAAAATGTGTTATATGTAATGAAAATTCTACATTAACTACTCATAGTCCTTAATGATATCGATGAAGAGCGTAACTCTGATTACAAGCAAAAAGGTTCACCTTTCATGTGATCAATATGAACCTACAAACTCAAAACTATATCAAATTTCAGATTCATAAAACCGATATTTCGATCTTGGGACCTGTGGGTTATAGGCCCACTCTGTTTCCACTGCACCACTTCAATGCATTTGAAAACACTTGCTGGCCTTCATCTTGAACCCTTAACATTACTTTGGTTAAAAATTCCGAAGCAATTCATCAAAAATCAAACCAAGCCTCTCATTCTATAATCCTTGGAATCAAATTCATTTAAAATCAAACTTAAACTCCCTTGGAAGTATAATACGTTGACTTGTAAATGAAGATTAACTTTCCAGATCATAGTATTGAAATACTATGAATAAGTATTTCAAACCCTTTGAAAAATATCGAAACTTTGAGCTTAAGATATTAACCCAATTGAGTGACTAATTTAATTCTTTGAATAACATTGAACTCTCAAAGGCCCACGCCTCCAATATTCAGATCTCACTTATAAAATAAATCTTTAACAATGAATCAAACGTTGTCCATACCTCCTTAACTGCGTGAAACTAGTAACATGGTCAGTCAACAGGTCGATCTTCGCCAATTTGTAAAACAGAGTTCTATTCAACTTAAGCCCAGAATCGAGGTTACTTTGATTTCTTCCACTTTTTTCACACAGGGGGGTTAACACATATAATTTTCCCTTTGCACAGAATTGATGATTCAAATTCTGCAAAGCGTATATGAACTGAATGAGATTTTGAAGGGTGAAATCCCCCTTCACACAGAATTCTCTATTCCCATTCAGCAATTTTTTATACAGATCTATATCAATCTACAGTGGATTCTGAAAGACCAGAACCTTATACATACAGGATAAATGAGCATTTCATTTATACATAGAGGATGTAGATTAAAATGCATTTGGGAAGCATAATTTCATCCACTCATAAAATTAACCATAAAAACCCATAACTCAACACAAGAATTATGAAATATGATTAAAGCAGAATCAACACACAGAGAAATTCTATTACGTACAAAACTCAGTGACAAGTTAAGGCGTTTCAGCCTTAATCCGAATTCTTCAAACCTCTACATCACATTTTCTGCTCCTCACACATTACAATTTCGCTATTATATAGAAATTTCAAAGAATCGGTCGAGATCCACAAAATCTCTCTGAATCTCTCAAAGAAAACTCTTGGTCTTCTACTCGCGCACATGGCAGATCATTAATTTTTAATCGGTTATGGTTTTTAACAAAAATTCGCCCCAATTTTGCATGACCGTTCGCATACCCAACATCAAATTCAATTTAATTCAAATCTGTCCGGATGCCCCTGCATCAGACTCCCAAGGCACAAAAATTTATGACCTCCTGGTCATATGTCTTCTCTCACTGTCAGCAGTTCTACCCACGTCATCTGTGGAACTGCTCCTTGTGATCTTCCTGCAACAGCATGCTTGAAAAATTCTCACCTACATTTTCTATGGAATTTTCCTCTGTGAGCGGCAACAAAACCTCTGCAATAGCAAGTCCTCCCTGCTACCAAATACCTCACCAAGCTTCTCTCTTGAGCTCAGTCTTTCGGCATCTCTTTGGTTCGCTCTTGTGGAACCATTTGAGAACTCCTGCTCTAGGCTGCTGCAATCTTCTCACCTTCCTCTGCTGCTACCTTCACAAAACATAAAAATCACAAGCTTAACAAAACTTCGCAAAAGTGTACCTCTTCTTCCTCTGTATGCAAACTCCTTCTCCTTCGCAGGAAATCATTTCCCCGCTCTGATACTACTTGATGAAGAGCGAAACCCACTACAAGCAGGTTCACCTTTCATGTGATCAATATGAACCTGCAAAATCAAAACTGTATCAAATTGTAGATTCAGAAAACCGATATTTCGATCTTGGGACCTGTGGGTTATAGGCCCACTCTGTTTCCACTGTTCCACTTCAATGCATTTGAAAACACCTGTTGACCTTCATCTTGAACCCTTAACATTACTTTGGTTAGAACTTCCGAAGCAGTTCATCAAAAATCAAACCGAGCCTCTCATTCTATGATCCTTGGAATCAAATTCATTTAAAATCAAACTTAAACTCCCTTGGAAGTATAATACGTTGACTTGTAAATGAAGATTAACTTTCTAGATCATAGTATTGAAATACTATGAATAAGTATTTCAAACCCTTTGAAAAAATATCGAAACTTCAAGCTTATGATATTAACCCAATTGAGTGACGAATTTAATTCTTTGAATAACATTGAACTCTTAAAGGCCCACGCCTCCAATATTCAGATCTCAGTTATAAAATAAATCTTTAACGATGAATTAAACGTTGTCCATACCTCCTTAACTACGTGCAACTAGTAACATGGTCAGTCAACAGGTCGATCTTCGCCAATTTGTAAAACAGAGTTCTATTCAACTTAAGCCCAGAATCGAGGTTACTTTGATTTCTTCCACTTTCTTCACACAGGAGGTTAACACATATAATTTTCCCTTTGCATAGAATTGATGATTCGAATTCTGCAAAGCGTATATGAACCAAATGAGATTTCGAAGGGTGAAATCCCCCTTCACACAGAATTCTCGATTCCCATTCAGCAATTTTTTATACAGATCTATATCAATCTATAGTGGATTCTGAAAGACCAGAACCTTATACATACAAGATAAATGCGCATTTCATTTATACACAGAGGATGTAGATTAAAATGCGTTTGGGAAGCATAATTTCATCCACTCATAAAATTAACTATAAAAACCCATAACTCAACACAGGAATTCCGAACTATGATTAAAGAAGAATCAACACACAGAGAAAGTCTATTACGTACAAAACTCAGTGACAAGTTAAGTCATTTCAGCCTTAATCCGAATTCTTGAAACCGCTACATCACATTTGCCGCTCCTCACACATTACAATTTCGCTATTATATAGAAATTTCAAAGAATCGGTTAAGATCCACAAAATCTCTCCGAATCGCTCAAAGAAAACTCTTGGTCTTCTACTCGCGCACATGGCAGATCATTAATTTTTAATCGGTTGCATAAGATTCAGCATCATTTTTTAACAAAAATTCGCCCCAATTTTTATGACTTAAGCCAGGACACCAAAATTTCGGTATTCGACTGGACCAAATCGTCTCGATGCCCTCGCATTAGATATAATCAAATTTCTTCCACAATACTAATCAAGTGTCTAAAGAAGCCACCGTCACTTCCAAAATCACATATTTAAACATACAAGTTGTAAAAAATGAATTTGTTTCATAAATTTTAATAGAATCACGTGCTCAGAGCTAAGATATAGTTCTTAAACTCTAAAGCATATTCTTGATTGAAATCATACTAAACTGATAAGATATAGCTAAAGAGAAATAATTTAAAAACTTCTTGGCACAATCGTTACATAATAATTTGATGCTCAACTTGTATAGCAACAAATATCAGCTTGCAACACGTCCAAATAAAACAACTGAAGTAAATACTATCAGTTGGTTTTCAATACATTTATGTAATTAAAATAGAGCTAGTAACTTTTGAAGACTACTTCATTGAAAATTAGAAGCATCTTCATGCTTGGTTTTCCAAGATAGGCGTGAATACCTCTCTAGATCCTTATAGCATTAGATATATTTTGTGAGCTAATGTGATGTTTTTTTGTCACAATGATTTAAAAATTAGTTATTATACCAAAATATTGACTTTCTCATTGTATGTTTTGTTTATGAACCCTTTAAAAAGACCAGAGGAACATTTTATTTTACACCGTGATCTCCCTAACATGGGTGGGGGTTTCAAAAATTGGAGAGTAAATTGAGCAGTTATTGTTAGAAATTTTTGTATAAGCTGGGAAATTTGGATGTTTTGTAGACAATATGGATGTCATAATAGATATCTATTTTAAAATTTTTAGTGTCTCTGGCCACCATGCATCTAATATGATCCATTTCAAATGAGAAATTCAATATCTGTTTTGAAATTTTTAGTGTCTCTGGCCACCATGTATCTAATAGGATCCATTTCAGCTAGGAACTTTAATAAATCACTGTTTGAATGATAACTTGTGACATCCCTAGCCATTTTCTTTGACTGTGGATCAGGTTACAAACTAATAACTTGTAAAATCCCTAGCCATTTTCTTTGATTGTGGATCGGGTTATAAACTAGAATACGCTCTCTCTTCAGAATACTCTACAATATATATTGGATTGAGGGAAATGTTATGATAAAACATGTACAAAAAACCCTTTAGGGTTGTCTCAACTTACTCTATTGTTAATCACATAGTGTTAATTTGGTTAATCTGCAGTAAGGACTGAGTGGGTTTTTTCTTTTGTAAGTTTTGTTTGGAATTGAAAAACAAAAAAATTATAAAAGTTAAAATTATGTAGTGAAAAACTTTGTTTAAAGTTTCAAAATAAAAAGTTGAGTAAGCTTGAAGTCATATAATGTGGGAAATTTGGATGGTTTGTAGACAATACGAATGTCATAACAAATATCTATTTTAAATTTTTTAGTGTCTCTGGCGACCATGCATTTAATATGATCCATTTAAACTTAGAACTTCAATACCTATTTTGAATTTTTTAGTGTCTCTGGCCACCATGCATCTAATAGGATCCATTTCACCTAAAAACTTCAATAAATCACTATGTGAATGATAACTTGTGACATCCCTAGCCATTTCCTTTGATTGTGGATCAGGTTACAAACTAATAACTTGTGAAATCCATAGCCATTTTCTTTATTGTGTATCAGGTTATAAACTAGAATAGACTCCCTCTTCAGAAGACTCTACAATATATATTGGATGGAGTGAAATGTTATGATAAAACATGTACAAAAAACCTTTTAGGGTTGTCCCAAATTAATTTATTCTTAATCACATAGTGTCAATTTTTTAAAAGTATAATCTACAATAAGGATTCACTGGGTTTTTTCTTTTGTAAGTTTTGTTTGGAATTGAAAAATAAAAAAATTATAAAAGCTAAAATTATGTAGTGAAAAAGTTTAAAATTTCAGAATAAAAAGTTGAGTAAGTTTGACATCATATAATGTGAAATTAATTTATGATTATAAAGTAAAAAACATGTAAGTTTTTTAGCCACAATTAGGTAATTAAAGATATGTATATAATTTTTTTTTTAACAGAAAAAATTTGATATTCATTAACAAAAAAAATTTGAAAGAGTATGTATGTAGTTACAAACTATTACAGTTAATTAATTAAAGGTAAATTTAGTGTTAATTAAGAAATGAGAATTATGAACATTCATCTTTATTAATTTCAATTTTTATATATTAAGAAATACTACCCATGAATAATAAAGCAGTTTTAACATAAATAATATATAACAAAAAAAACCATGTATTTTTGGAATAATAAAATAATTGTAACAAAAATAATATAGAACAAGAAAAAATATGTATATTTAGATGTATGAAAATTTAGATACATTTTATTAAGTAAAATTTTAAAAGAATAATGGTTATAAACAATTAAAAATAATTTTATTAAATAGTTAGTTTAGATATTTTCACTCTAAAAGAGGTTTGCATATCAAGACATTTGATCCCTTTTAGCTCTTGGTAGATCCAGAGTTAAGATTGATCTAGGACATCTTAATTTCCCCTTTTAAATAAACTATATTCCACATGAATACCATGGGTTGTTTTTATAGTTTATTGTTATTTTATTTTATTACCTAAATTCAATTTAACTTATTAAAAAGAAAAAACAAATACTCCATAGTTAAGATTGATCTAGGTCATCTTAATTTCCCCCTTTAAATAAATTATATTCCACATGAATACCATGGGTCAATACGATGGGTTGTTTTTATAGTTCATTGTTATTTTATTTTATTACCTAAATTCAATTTAACTTATTAAAAATAAAAAAACAAATACTATAAAAAAACATATATAAAACTATTTACATTTACATATCAAAATATAATTACTTACCTCTCGGGATTCAAGGCCTAAAATATTTCAATCATTTAACATTTGATCCAATGTCTCAAACATGGACACAAGAATTACCAGTGGAGTTTTTTTCAAATAAGAAATGGCCATTTTTACGTATATAATAAAAACTCTCCGAGAGAATAAAACTTCTATTTCATTTCATCAATGCATACAACAATTAACAATATTGTGATACATAAAATACCATTTTAATTAACCCACCTATTCAACAAAAGGAAAACAAAATGGATGTGCTTGAAGAAACAAATAGACTTTGTAATTTAGCTCTTAGTCTACATAAAGGATTTCTATCTATTGCTTCAAATCATAAAATATCCATAAATTCAAACCAAAGTGATCCCAAAGAAGATGACATTATTCATCATTCCCAAAACGTTGTGGAAGTGAACTTCTACATCTTTCTTCATTCCATGGGAGGATAAGATGAAGCCGCTGGCCTACATGTTTTTAACTAGATTATATGTTGTTTATATTCATTTGTGTTTTGTAAAGTTGTATTATATACTTACACAAATAATTGATTGTATAAATTATAGGTAAAAGAAAATTTTTGATCTATAGTATAACAAATTTAGAAGTTTTGTTTCAATATAATATTAATATATTTTGTAGATTTATTTTAAAATGAAGACTAATTATTTAATTTATTTATAAAAATATTATTAAAAAATAATAATTTATCTATTGTCTAGAAATTTTAGTTCTAAATTAAATGAAGAAAAAGAAAATTTGTATGAAAATAAATATAAAGATTATATAAATTATATATAGAGAGAGTGGGTTAAGAAAAATGTTTTTAAAAAAATTATTTGTTTGTGGGTTTGTTTATATATTTTTTTTGGGATAAACAGATCTTTTTATTATTTATAAAAAGTTATATAAAGCTTTAATTTTGAAAAGAGGACTAAAATCCAAGAGATATTTAAGACTAAAAAATTTCCTACCAATAGCATACAATTCATAAGTCACTATGATAATCATAACAACATAGAAAAATCCTTGAAGTTGTAAGATATCAAGGGAGGAAATGCCTCATACATTTGCATGACTTTCCATAAGTTGACGAGTCGTTCATCTTCTTCCTGGAGTAGCCTTGCTGCTTTTGTAGCCTCATTTTTTGGCTTCTTCGTCTTACTCAAATACCACCTTGAAATTGATCGTTTGAAAACCAAGACTAGATTGTGAGGAACTTGATCCCAATTTCTTGCTTCAAAGATAGGTTTTATATAGAATCATCGCCTCTTGACAATGCATGTATATGACATATTTTGCATGCCATTATTCCACAAGGAGAATCACTCGAGGGTCATCTAGATCCATATCTTCTAAAAAGGCTTCTACTTTAAGTTATTTCGCACAAGATATAATCAATTCCTCTAATAATGGATTTTGTTGGTGCTCTTCAAGAGACTTTTCCATGAACTTTGTAGGATTTGATAGAGGTTTATGGGGTTTTCCTTTTGTTAATTGCATGTTTTATTGAATGTTGTCCTGTTGTAGAGACTTGAAACTATTTTGAGATTTAGGGATTTGGTCAGTATTTGAGGTACCCTAGGGACTCAAACTTCTTCTTCCTTACGTACCTTTCCAAAATAAATTATCTCTTTATGAGAAGGATTTTCTTAAAAAAATTCCTTAGTATTTATTGGACATTCCGTAATAATATTCTTGTATTCATGAAAAAATCTACATATAAAGGGGACGTATTCATAATCTAGATACTAAATGAAAATATTATCATGATAGTAAATATCTATGGAGGATGAAGGAGGCTGGGATATATTCATGTAAACAAATATCTCTACATATGAAGTGTACATCCCTCTCTTGGTAGCCTTTGAAAATTTGAGAAATTTCTTGATGGCATTACCGATGCCTTCAAGAGTTCCTTTATCCCAATATTTCTTGGGAAGAAAAAAGAGACATACCCAGAATAGCCAAAAATTTACCAGAATGACAAGGGCTTAAAGTAGTCAGGTCGAGAAGTTTCCCACAAATTTCGTGTTAACAGTATATGTTTGCCACTATTTATAGAAGCCACTCAGCGGATCTCCCACTGAGTACCACAAAGTGAATTGATTGATAGGTTGGACTCAAATGGGAAATGTCAGGGTCTTAAAATTGTTAAATCCTTGGTAACTATCTCATATTTGTGTCACAAATTTTCAGAAAAAATGCAAGATTCTTCCGACATAGATTTTTTGGGATGAACCAAAAATGGACAATTGAAGATTATCCAAAACTATGTTATCATAGCACCATTTAGACTTGTCAGATTATTTGTAACTTGACTCTGTTAGGTAAAACAGGGAACCCAACTACAAGAAATTGGTATTAAATATTTAATATGTAGAATTTGGTCTTGTCAAATGCTCTAAAGCTTGACCCCGTTGGTTAAACTAATGCGAGAGAGGAAATAAATATTTAATATGTAGAATGTGGTTAAGTTTCTTTGTATTTGGAAGTCCAATGCAAACATTTGGGTGAAAATTGATAGGCTTGTTATTTCTCATGCTTATACTTGCCTTTTTACCAGACCTACTTGTCATGTATCACTTGCAATCAAAATCATAAATTGAATTTATTGAAGAGTGTAGGGGTTTGAATATTTTGTTTCTTTTATTAACAACCATGTCATGAAATTTCCTTATCTCCTATGAAATGTATTGGAGATATTTTAATTGGGTGGGATCACAGTTGATGCAGTTTAGGAAGAAATGTTTATGGCCATTTATTTCTCATTTTTCTCTATATATTCTGCAGGTTTATGATTCTTTGCAGGAAGTTTTATATTGTGTTAAATGTAGTTTTCTATTATGCACTTTTTCAATGCTCTCCTCCTCACAATCCAAGTTGGGGCATCGTAGTTGTTGAATCTAAAGGATATGAAACTTCTGTTATGTTCATTTATATGTATGAATCCATTTGTGTTTGATATTCTGAAACAACACCCAACAATTTCATCTAATGTGTTCCATATCTCCCCCCACCTCCAGCTCATTATAGAGGCCTAGATTTTCTTTATGGGTTCTCTCTATTGTGATTGTTTTATTATGACGTCTTCTTATTTGCAGGCTAACTGAAAAACATAAAGGTTTCTTCCTTGTTGAGTATTTTGTTTCACATTAATGTGACTCTCTTTAGGTTGAAATATGTGTCCATAGATAACATTTGTATAGGGTTACATGGAATTCGAGGTCAATCTAGAAAAAGTGACTTGTTTGTTTGCAAATTTAATGCAATCTTATGGAAGAGGATGAAAAAGGGAAGCATGAACATTGGAGTGTGGAGGAACCATACACTTCATTGAATTTTGTAAGAAGATAGCATCGGAAAAGTTACCTATACACTAATGGAAACCTATGGAGCACTTGAGAATGGTTTGAAAAATTCATACGAAGAATCTAGCTTGAAGAAGTCACCAAGAAAAGGAACTTCACATGTTGGAGAAATAATCATTTCAAAAAATTATTCAACTGTAGGCAGTTCCCAGAGAATACAAATAGGTGCTTTCTATAATAAACAATTGAGGAGAGCAACAACTAATTTGAGAGAAGCATTCAAGACAAGATATATTTCTCAGGATATAATGAAATATGTTTCAAAACAACCATCAGAAGTAAGAACATTAGACACACCCACTATAAAAAATGCATTAAGGCGAGATTTTTCTTGTCAATCATCTGGAATTCACACATCAAAGATACCAACCTTGAAGTAATCATTAAGAGGATCAACATCTTCTCATGTATCTCTTGCATTAAAATTACCGACATTGAAACAAGCATTGAGTGAAGTTGGCCATTTGGAGGCATTTGAAGCAAGTGAATTTGAAACACTCACATTGAAACAAGCTTTAAAATGGAAACTAATTCACATTCAACAAAATTAGCATTTTTTATATAGTTATTAGGAGAAGAAATGGAAACCTCAAAACAAGCTTGCAATGTGCGAGTTACATTTCAATCATTAGAGGCAACTATTGGGAAGCTACCAAAAGGAAAATGTACTACTTAGAAACTACAAGTTAAAAATCTATCAACTTAGAAGAGTGGAGAGGGTAATGCATTTCAAGAAGGCTCAATAACATATACCTCTACATTTTGAACTTCCTCATCAAAAACTGCAAGAAAATCACAGGAAGTGGAAGTAATTTGTTAGCACACATAATGCAAACCATCAAACTCATCAGAAGTTTGACAGTCACAACTGAATAAATGTATATCTGAAAAGGAAAAAGATTTAATGTGGGATTATTCTCTACCTATAGGTGATATATTAATCCTCTGATTAGTATTAATGGTAGTGGAATTGGTACAGGAAGAAGTAGTGTCAAGAAAAACACCTATGCAAACATAAGTGAGGCAATAATTGTTGATGAGAAATCTAGTGTAGTAAACAACAGTGAAAGTGATAAAGCTATTGCAAGGGGAGATTCTATTGAGAGTGAACAAAGTAGTGTAATAAGAGGCAGTAATAGCAGTGCAATTAGTGATGAAATTACCTGGAGTAGTATCACTAGTGGAGTCAACAAGCCTCACAAATAAAATGATCCAAGATGTGAATCCATACTAGAAATTTAGAAACGAGATGGAATTTTAGGACTGAGCCATTTCAGATTGTTGAAAAGGTTAGGTTGTAGTGACATAAGAAATGTGTATCTTGCAGAGTTGAGTGGTACAAGGTGTTATTTGGAAGTGAAGTTCATGGACAAAGCCTCTCTAGCCAGTCTTAAAAGTTTTTAAGGGCTCTAACGAAAAGTGAAATCATATAGTCATTAGATCATCCTTTCCTCCCAACATTATATACACACTTTGAAACAAACAAGTATTCATGTTTAGTTATGGATTTATTACCTAGAGGACATCTCCACACACTTCAGTGATGGCAGTTAGGAAAACAGTTCTCTAAGGTTGTAGCACGGTATGATAATTAACTCTTTTCAAGTTTTGTTTCATGTGTACGAAACTATGATTTTTTCAACAGTATGTTGTGATGTTAAACTATGGGTTTAAAATTCTCCGTGAACTTATTTTGGTACATTCATATAGTTTAGAAAAAGAGTGGTGTTAATTCTGGAAAATTAGTTTCTTATGGATTGGTATCCATTGATAAAGTTTGGGAAATATCTTAAAATTTCTACTTCCACTTGCACTAGTAGAATAATTGTGAGGAATTATAATCAAATATTGATGAAAAAATAGCCGATTATTTGTTTTTACAGAAGGAAATATCGCATTATGTGGTGAAAAAACAAAAAATTTACCAAAAAACACAATAAAAAATCAAACAGTTCCCAAAATAATACAATAATAGAATAAATAACATTATACAAACTTTTAAATATTAAATTTTAATGTATATTTTATAGAGATATGCACTGGAAAAATATGCACATGATTTATGCATATTTTGTCCATATGCACATGATTTAAGCATTCTTTTGTTTATTGAACCTAGAAGTGATGACATATTCCATCGCATTAAAACTAGAAATAATGAAACTCTTTGGTCCTTTGTTTTATTTCCTTGTTTGATTTTTTTTGGACATAAATATTTTATTAGAATTCCGAAAGGGTTAGGTTTTACATGTAGGCCGAGGGTGCATGTTTTTAGAGGGATTCCATTTTTTAGACTAAGCACCATTTCCAAAACTATGATGGAGCTCTCATAAATCAATATTTTTTTCTTTTTACTAATAAGATTTATTTCTCTACGAGATTTGCATACAATATTAGCTTAGAAATTGGTTACATAATATAAAGTAAAAGCATAACATAAATTTCTATAGAGATGAAGGATCATTTCAATTCGATATCTATGGCTGCTAAATGATGTAATTAATTCTCTGTGTCCTTCCTTGCATATATGTGTTATGTGAGGTGTTGAACATGAGGAAAAATACTTATATTGTCAATTTTGAAAGATTTTCTGAAATATTCATATGAGATTCCTTAAGTATAACTTCTACCCTTAGCTCCATTTCAAAGTTTTGTAAGCATTTATGAGTACCCATTCTTGTCCTTGACTTGAATTGAGGCTTTTCTTTTTCATCTATTCCTTAATTTTCCATTGAATCTGATTCAAGAGATTCTCCCACTATATATTCTCTTGGGGGCTATCAGTGGTTGTAGTCTAGGTAATTTTTTTTAAAGTGGTGATGAGATATTTTGAGGGCCCCATTTGTCCCCTTTCTCCTTGGTTTTCTTCTCTTCCCCATGGATGATTGATACAAACACAAACAATGATTGAACGTGAATATTATTCTTTAGTGACTCTTCTTGAAAATAGTCTCTAGAACTTTGAAGTTGTTTATTGTGTTTTAATATCAACCCCTTTCTTTTCTAGCCAGGGGCCCTATTTTTTTCTTTTTACTAGAGGGTCTATAATTCAACTATGAAAACCTGTCTTCTTTATTCTGTTTGTGGGGGGGGCGGTTGGCGTGGAAAGGGGGGTGGGAAGTATTTCTTTGGACAATGTTTGAAAAATTTCCATATTCATGGAAACTATTGCACTTCAATGGAAGCTACTCATGGGCTAGTTGTTGCACATACATTTGGTTAACTATTTGGAGTTCTATAGCCTTGAGAAGGCCTTCTTACATTTTTCATACAAATATGAGCACGAGACAACATGATTGATCTAGGTTTATCATTTTCAAAATACACCCTATCTTATTTATGATTTTCAAGTGTTTCATTTCCCTAGATTCTAGAGATAGATTTGACAGTTTGACCCACACTAAAACAACAAGAGTTTCCTCTTACAGATCAAAATTGATAGATCACTTTCTGGAACCAGTGATTCCTCATGTTTCCTCCTGACCTCCTCCTTGAATGAGTTGAACTATACCTTTGAGGCCTATGAAGAGCTGTCATTCTAGGTCATAGGTCATACACCTCCAAACAAGTAGATAGACCAACATTAGGTAGCTCCAAAATTAATCACATGCTAGTTCCCACCTTAGTATACTACTCATCAAGTTTAGCAAAGTAGGTAGGCTTCCATTAGGATATTATTTCCTTTTGCCTTGGATGTTTAGACTTTGGATAGTAGGAATTTCTCATTCCCATGCACTACCCAGGATCATATATACAGGTGTTGTTAGTCTAGGAAACTTCCTAGAGGATATCTTTTATTAGTGCATCAGTCCTTTTATAGTGATTGAGGAATCTGATGGTGGGCCCACCTCTTCGCCTCCTCACTCATCCTTGGCCACCAACACCAGAAAGTCAGGACATCCTCCCTCTATTTTTCTTGGTATCAAGCCTTTAGAACCTTTCAATGTATAACACTTCTATTTTATCAGCATCCTATCATATATTATCTCTATTACCTATTGTTAGCTTCATTTAGCTATATATTTAATGTGTAGTATCTATTCCCAAACATACAATTCTGACATGTCTTATGATTTTTTCTTCTTCTTATCTACATTAATAAATATGACAGTAAATGTCCATAGATAAACAATAAACTAACATTTGGGATTGGATCTTTCACAGGTTACATTAAGGGATATTATTTCCAGTGTGGTGGTACAAAGTTTGAGGAGAATCCCATGGAGAAAATTGTTGTACAACTCGAATTAGGTAATTTGGATATTGACAATGATGAAGAAAAATTTTAAAATATCACCCTCACCTCCACCAAAGTATGGTTCATCTAGGAAAAGGACAAACTCTAGGGAGGTAAGTAACAACAATTATGAAAAATACATTTGAAAGTAATAATTGACCCAAGCATTAGAAGTTATGCCTGAGCATTAAATACTTTATCTTAACATGGATGCTTTTTATTGATCCTCCATTATTGTTGGGTCTAAAATCAGTATAGGAAAGGAAGAAATAATAACTAGACTTGGAAATATATGAAGCTATAGGCATTATAATTTCAAATATGCAAATGGTTACTGACTTCAAATCATTGCATTCACTAAAATATTATGCAAGTGATACGTTGCTAAGGTCATTCCTTATGACTTTTCAGGTGAATGGATGTGCTTGAATCATAATTACTAACATCCACTGGGGTACATTCATGTTAAAAAAGAGGAAAATATTTACATTACAGTAAGTTATCTTCTCATGATCCTAGTCAAAATCATGGGAATACTTTAATTTTTTTAGTTTTAAATTTGAGATTTTTCTTGAGAACATGTTGCAAATATTACAAGTTCGGTAAAATAGAATTTGGTGAAAAATTGTCAAATATTATTAGTTAAAAGAAAAAAATTCCCTTGATAATGATAATATTAGAATAGAAGGCCAGTATAAAGAATCACGTCTAGTTTGAAAGTAGGAACCGATTTTGTTTCTATTTAACATCCTCACCTTCGATACCTAGTCTATCTGTCTTCATCCAACCTCGATGTCATATATATGTGGCGATATGATCTACAATTTTTTTGAGTGTGTATATACCTTTGTTTTAAACAAATTCTCTTAGCGTATCAAGAAATATGAACTCATTTTTTCAATAAAAGTTTCAACGAGCATCCTTTTTTTCTACCCTAATAGTCCAAACGAATAATTTGATTGAGATTGTATATACATTTGTTTTGAACAAATTCTCTTAGCCTATCACGAAACATAAACTCATTTTTGCAATCAAATTTGGGTCAATAGAAACCCTTGTTTTCCTATTGTAAGTTTTAACCTTGTACATAAATTATCTACAAATGATTCTTAAAATAGAAAAGAAACAATGGAGAGAGTATAAAACATAAAAAAATATACACATATATTTTACCCTCAATCCCAAAATTGGGACTACAAGATTGATTTTTCATTATGTTCCTTTCAATGTTACAATATATATATATTGAAGAATTCATAAACCCCAATCCATTAGCCCTGGACTAGGACATAATCGTAGTTCCCTTGGCTGGATCTACAAAATACCATGGATAGAAAACCATCATGCCCAAAACCATGTGGAAACCCATGCAAAAATCTATAGGTGGGACTGCCCATGTAATATAGGGTCCAATTTTTTTTTCTTGGGGACCTGTCCTGCACCCTGTGTAGGGGGATACCACCCCCCTACAAACCCCATGAGGCTAGTCGTGGAAAGAATATAACACCTAACCTAGCTATCCAAACCAATAACCTTGCATGAGTAACTTATCTCCATATGATTTCAATTACAAAATATTTACCACAAAAGTGAATGCTCTTTAACCCCCAACCACCTTCTTCTTTTGGCTTTGTTATTAACCTCCATTTAACCAGGGGGATTCCTTAAGTTTAATTCTTTGTTTTCACTATAGTATTGTGTTCTCTACAATAACTCAGTGATTCCATATTTATTTTTTTCTTCATTCCATTCTCAGTACAATATGGATCACTTAAGTCATGATCCAATTCCACATCTAAAATTGTTTCACCAAAGGAAAATACAATAAGGGGATGCATGCTTTATCTCTTCAGTTTCTACTGTCTTATATTCTTTAGCTAAAGGGTTATTTTCATCCTGAACAATCAAGAACTCCATCAACTTGTGCTTGTAAATAAAATATAGAGGATTATTAGAAGGTGTTTGAACTTTGTGCTTTCTAATAATTATTGTAGAAATTTTACTATGTAGCAATTTGAAGCAAAATGTCTGAAAAACCCTCATTTGAAACTAGCCCTTGTTGTAATCTTGGGTCCCATTGACATATTTTAGTCATTTCTGGACATTGAATAGAAATATATGTTCTTTCACTTCAGAATACGACTTTTCAATAGTGAAACAAATTGCTTTGTTTATTATTATTTTTTAGCTAAGAAGGAAGATTGGCATGATAAAGTGGAAAATTGATATCCATGTGTGATTTTTTCTTTAAGGGGATTGAAATATGTTAGTATGCCTTAGACTTCTAATATATATTTCCCTATCTTCCTCGCATTCTATCTATGATAGGAGGTTTCCATTCTATCATCCCTTTGAAATCCAGGGTAACAAACATGTTAGTGGATTTCATGCTTCTAATGTGTCACTAATTATCATCTAAGTCTACGAGAATTGCCCAGTAGTGAGATAAAAGAAAGCAACAAAATTTTTTTTTCATAGTACAAACTTGCATAACCTCTACTGTCATTTAATTTCCTCTATGGTGAAGGATTTTCTATCTTTTCAACAAAAGAAACCTTATAAACATAATGTCCTAATATTTTCAAAAATTTAATGGTTGCCTTTTTCTAAGGTTAGGACTCGAAATTGTAGCTATATTTTATGTCTGTGGGCTCCTTCAATGGAAAATGAGCATTCATTTTCAAAATGTTGTATACATAATAATAAATTTAGTGTTGTTGCTAATATAGCTAATTTTGTTTCTTTGTTCCTTATTTACAAATTGAGATATAAGTACTCCCTCTTTGTGTCTTTCTTCCTTCTACTTTCTAAGTGAATATATTATTGTGCATCCTTTTTGTTCTCATCTTAGTGGTTTTACTTTGTCCTTATGTTAAATTCAACACTACGAGATTGGTTGCGTAGTGTAGACCTTAGAGTTCTAAGCCAGTTGTTTGACTTATATAAAATATCATGGCTGACATTTTTTGGCCTTAGATGTTAAGAAATATATTGAGTGACACTGTAATCAACCATATTTGTTTGGTTTTACTGGTATGTGTACTTTTTTGCAACCCTCCTTTTTGTCCTCACCCCCTTTTTCCTATCAGTTTTTCTTGTTCTCTGTCATATTTCTTGTACATATTATTACATTTCATATATAGTTTTTTCATAATATTTCTCTAAGATACTTTAGAACTCCCATTGTACAATATGGGTGTTGTAATTTTTTAGTTCCATTAGCCATATTTTGCGACTAATGCCACTAATATGGAATAATAAATTTAAATTTAAGTCTCAATCTCTAATGAGCCATAAGTTTCATATTTATATCCATCAGGGACCTTAGTTTATAGAGTCGCTGTGTAACAACGCATATTATGTGACAGAAAATAATCCTGAAGGGTAATTTTAAGGCATGGAGTCTTGTTGACCTCTTTAAATTCTAATGACTTTTAGAGATAACCACAAACAATAGCTATAATCTCGACGTTTTGGTTACATCTGAAGAGGTTTGGAGATTATTGAAATCGAAATGATTGAGTTGGGAAAGTATTGGTTTTTTATGTTGCTTATAGATGGATGAATTAAGTCATTTTCACCCCTTTTTGTTGTTGGTTGGGTTATATTAGGCCAAAAACATTGTTGCGGTCCAAACAGATTCTTGCACATTATTTAAAACTCTAGGTAGTTTTAAAGTTATATATAAATATGTCCTTGTTTGTGAATGAAGAAGCACATTAAAATTGAATGGAAATAGTAATATTTTTCTTTATTCATGGTGAAGTTGAATGAAAACAAGTGATTGTGATGGTTTGTTTCACAACGGTGCCTCATATAGTTTTATCATCTTCAATGTCAATAAATCCTTTGTAATACTTATAGTGATAATGTTTTCACTAGGATACGAACCTTCAGTCTGGTTCAAAGCCTTGTGTGACCTAGCAATTGAAGATGTGGAGATTTTGGAGCCCCCGTCTTAACGTCTCATAGATCCTCTTTTGACACCCAATGATCCTTTACTAATCCCTCAACCTAAGGTAGAGGTTCATACCAAGATCCCCAAGGGACCATTATGTCGAAACGCTGCTTCCGGTAAAGCTACCCACTCCTATAGTATAGTAGATGACTTGGCGCAATCCCCTGCCGCCATGTCAATGATGGAAGTCTTCCAGTTGTGCCCTTCACAAAGAAAATCTCTACTAACTGCTTTGGGAATTGTGGATCCTTCAGATGATCATTTTATTGTCTTTGACATTGACAAATCAGAACGTCCCCCTCTTCCTGCATCTGTCACCTTCCAAATCCCTGTCAAGATCTGAAATGCCAACGTCTCCCATTGTATCATTGATGAGGGGACATCCACCTGTGTGATGTTCACTTCTATTTGGAAGAAACTCAGATCCCTTTATTTAGCCCCTTCCACTATCACCCTCTGTGCGTGGGATGGCCACCCTTCCCAGCCCCTTGGCATGTTCCGCAATTGTTCTATTACTCTTGCAGGAAAGATTGTTTGTGTTGACGTTGAAGTCATTAATGCCCCCTTAGACTAAAACATTCTATTTGGTCGTAGCTACAATTATGCGATGTTTGTTGTCCCATCTATGGTTCACCATAAGATGTGCTTTCCTCATAATGGAAATATCGTCACCATCGATCAGATGACATATTACGAATCGAAGTCTCAGACCTCTCCAGAGTCCATTATCTCTTCAATGGCCAATAAAAAATTAATCGAACCTTCGACAAGTGTCTCACCCGGAGTCTATAAAGATTCATCTTTTCTTGGTTAATTTCCTGGTCTCCCCCCTCTCATATCTTACCCCAGCTCGTCAAATTTTTGCATGATGCAATCGTCTCAGTCTGACCGTAAACGGACTGGTTCGACTAGCCAACAACCCCACCCTCTGCAAACTACTCCTATTACCTCGATTCAGCCTTCAAGACCCCCTCCTCAAGGCCCCTCATCTGTAGTTGGTGTCCTTGATCCTCTTTATCCCCCTGGAACGGTTCCCCCTAGCCTTAACCATCTCAGAGTTGTCCCGCCTGACCGTTACCATCTCATATACTGTTTCTTGCTCCCCCTCCTGGAGTATTTTCAGTACCTATTATGGCTACCTTATCTCTTCCCAACATGACCCTGGGGATCCCAGTTTGTTACATTGATCCCCTAACCAATACCCCGCCTGGTCAGCCCAAACCTTACACTACTTTGACCCCGGTCCAACCAGTCGCCATGACCCCACCCTTTGCTTCTGTGCTTCAGCCACCTAACCAAGAACCTACTCCTGTTGCGAAAGCCTCAGGTGAGGGGGGAAAGCTCGCAAAAAGGCACCTAAGGACAACACTGCCCAGACAACCCCTGCTCCTCCTTATCCTCCAAAGCGTACACCTTCGTGTGCTTTATGTGTTGTTGTCAGTCATGCCACCCATAATTGTCCTGAATTTCCTCGTCTCAAGCCCATGGTCAGCAAAGTGTTTCCTGAGTCTGATATCCCAGAGGTCCATGTTACTCTACATGATTCAACCTCGAAACTCAAGACTTTATTCACAAATCATCCTTGTGATTTGTGTTATTTCCATGCCCACTATACTCACCTATGTCCCCGCCTCGAAGACTACCTTACCTCTTTGGAAGCGGTTCTCTATTTCGAGGCCAAGCACAATGAGTCCTCCTTTTCCTTACTTGTGAGTTTTGCTTCGACAGAATCAGAGGACACATATTCTCCCATTGACATCCCCCCTCCCGATGTCGAGATGACAGAGCCTTAAACCACCATCCTCGACCTGTCATCGTCTGTGAGATCCATGGTGGAAGACCCCTCTAGGGCTTTCCCTTCTATTTTTCCTTACCTCCCTTCAATGATCACCTTGGGCTTAATGTCGATGGATTCTTCATCTACTTTTTCTTTTGTCACCCTTCGTGATGATGCACATGTGACCTTCTCTTCTCATGATGATGAGTCACTTAGCTTCGCCGCACCACGTGGTATTTCTTCCACTAGTCACCCCATCTTCTATTATGATGATGACATTATGGAAGTAATCACCACCTCTAACTTTATCCATCCCCCCTTACATCGAACCCATGCATTATAACCACATACAGCTTGTGGCCATTAAATTGACACCCAATTTTTGGGTAAGGGGGCACCCATATTTGAGAGTCCAGGAGAAGCAATTCTCCACAACCCTCCTAGTGCATCTGGTCGTGTAGACTCTAGTACCATTATTCTTCCCCATTTAGAAGAACCTCTAGAGTCCCATATCACTTCAGATCACTCTAGGGATGATCCCCCTCATCATTCCTTCATCTTACATCAATAACCCAATACCTAAGACTTTGTTGTTGACCAACCTCTATATTTTCTCTATGAGCACCAGTTCATTATCTCTAAAGACACTTTTTGGTATAGTGACACCATATATGTTTCTCCATAAACTCCTCTGTCTAGGGGCATCATTCCCACCTCTGCATACCAGATCAATCCCCTCCATCACATATGCTTGGGGGCAGTATCACATGCTTGGGGGCATGATGGCACCCTTGTCCATCTTCTCATATGATTACCATAAGTCTCGGCCTAGAACCCATCAGTCTAGGTATGGTCGATTTTCCTCCCATTCCTTAGATAGTTGGACCTGCTGACCTCTCTGGAGAGCCATATATCGTAGATGTTTGATACCCTATCTTCAAATATTATACTTTGTGTGGTACCATGTTTACCACTTGGTCCCCATTTTTGACTTGGTGAGCAGGGATGATTCTAGACCTTCTCTAGTAGTTCATTCTCATATTCTTTTCTTACCTTGATTCTTCACTAGGACCATCCTTCCAAGAAGAATTAAGGCCACCTTAGAAAATCAAGGGCTCTCCTACCTTCATCAATGGGTTCTCAATAATTTCAGGACCCCAAACCTAGCCAATGCGGCATGAACTACATGATCAGCTCAGATCTCAGACCGTAATGTGTCTAGGTCTCTCTCTCTAGCTAATCCTCAACTCTACCATACCTATACAAAGGCATCATGTCTGTCAGTGTACAGAAAGGAAAGGCTGCATCATAACCATAAAATCCCATCTCTCAGCCAAAAACAGTGCTGAAACCCCTTTTCTCTGACAGGTCACACTTTTCAGGCCATTTCCTAGGACAAGTCATAGTCTTCTACCCAATACCTACTACCCAGGTCGCAAAACATCCCCAAAGTGCGACCTTATCTGTTCCTAAGATCTAGGTTCCTAATATGAAACTTTAGTCCACTGAATTGAAAGAGTATGGTTAGGCCTCTTACCTGCAACTAATGGATCTCAATTCCAACGGTCGGTTTTTCCGCTAGGATCATCGTAAGATTTAGGTTCTTTTCTCCTCAATACATTCACCACAGCTACACTTGCAGATGAATAAAATTGGATGGAAAATGCCTTATTAAAAGAGAAACCCCATATTTTTATTTTGCCAGATGTGAACAAACTATAGCTCTGTTTGACAAATTGTCATCATCGTTGGAAAAATCTCACCAAGATCTCAAATGGGTATGCCTTTGTTTTTGGTGATTTGATACTTCACTCGGACACATTTTTTCCAAGAAGGGTCATTTCACCGCTCCTCAAAATCAAATTTCTTCACTTGCAACACTTGTACTTGGGGCACCACCTTGCCTTCATACTTTTCCACGCTTGTGTCAATTTTTTCATGAGTAACCATCTTGTACTCATGTTTTTATGGTCCCCGTCGGGCCTATTCTGTGTGGCAACATCATCGAGTCGCCCTTGTTTAGAGCATCTGAGTTGAGTCATCATCGCATCTATGGAGTCTATCCCGAGTCCCTTTGTCTCCTGCCATAGTCCTCCATCCTTCTTTCTCTTTTTCCCTCTCTTGTGTAGCACATTTTTTCCTTCAGTCATAGTGTCCCCTATCCCCTCCGGATTCGAGTCAGTAGCTGCTAGGTCATTCATGCCCTTTATGCTCTGACAAGGGAAGTCATCAGCCCACTACTGAGTACCCCCCATTCCACCATCATCCCTAGTATTAGTATATCATTCTCTCTACTATTATACCTCGTGCCTTAGTTGAGGATTCCTTATTGCCTCACCTATGGCAAACCTCCTTCTATCGACATCAGCTTATTCATTCAAGAAGACAGGTCTAGAGGGCAGTGTAACTTGGTTCCAACTTCCACTCTTATTCAGTGCCTCATACCAGAAAAAGGGACCCTTTATTGCACTTTGACTTGATTTTTTCTCAACTCCAGCTCCTCATGGCATGATACTCGATGGTTCAGTGATGCAACAGATTGTACCAGTGATTCCCAGGTGTGTGTGAGATGTTTCAGACCTCATGACGGGGTTGCCCTTCAGGTAGCCCCCCACGTGCCTGGATGACCTCTCTACTACATTATTGGATGTAGCTCCATATATTTGATGGTTCCAGCCTCAGTCGCTTGCAGCGCCTTTTTATTTTGCATGTATCATTCAGATTTTCATAACCTTTTCCTATTTTACAGGGCCTCTTTGGTTGTAATTATATCTCATGTACTCAGATATTATTGTATAAGTCCTGGTTGTTGTCCTAGGCATAGTATGTATGTGGGATCAATTATCGTGATTTTTATCTGGCCCATGTTTATGCCAACATGTACTATATAGTTCAGTCCCATGTTTGTTGGATGCATCTTTATTCTTTGTACTTTGTTATCTCAGTGGGCATAGGTATCCCTCCCCTGCTTCATGTAGAATAGGTACTCAACCATAAAAGAGACTTGTCACAGCTGTAAGTCTCACCTCCTCAGGGTCTTGTCCTCTCGTGCTTCAGCCCGCCTTATATTTCTCTCTCTCTGACTCCCCTTCGGTGTCTAGTGATTGAGTTCTTGCAACATGCTTCGGTCATACGATTAGCTCCTAACGCTCGCACGTTGGGGGCCAATCCGTTACAAAATTTTTTGGTCATCTAACCTATTACTATTAGATGGACTAAAGTACACCATGTAAGACTAATTTTACCATAGTAAAATTGCTTTCACTATGAAAAATAACTTAATAAGAAGTAATTTATTAAGTTGTTTCTAGTCTAAACAGGAAACCCTATGAGGAATAATTGAATAAATCCTTATTTGTTTAATTTTTGTCAAGGGATAATTAATTAAACCACTGTTTAATTAATATTCCTGGTCATATTTAACCCAAAATAGGAAAATTAATTAGATAAATCATTATTTATCTTATTATTTTCTAGGAATATTATTTAAAACATTATTTAAAAAATATTCCTTGTTAAATTTGACTAAATCATTTATAAATAGTTGAATAAATAATTAATTATTTAATTATTACTTAACCACATTTTTAAAATAATAATAAATCATTTATTTATTTATTATTTCTAAATAAAGGGATTTGACCAGATTCAAATTATTTTTCCCTCCAACAAAATAATAAAATATTCCATAAAAGTTGAATCTATATTTGGTTAATAATATTTTAATTATGCACCAATATCTAGACTAACTCAATATATTATTATAAATACAAGGGTTTTTCTATTCATTCACTACCTTTTTTTGCCTAGAGATCACTCTTGATCTATACTTTTGGTCTAACTTTTATCCTCCCATCATTGTCATATTTTTCTACTTTTTGCTTGTGAACTCCCTTTGAGTTCCATTTTTGTCTGGGTTTTCTTCACCATCAAGAGAGAGAGAGAGATCTTAGATCTAAAGCGCTGAGGACATACAAGAACCCATCCCATTGAGGGAGACTGGTAACATCTTTCTATGTTCCCTTCCCAGGTGTCATAATACAAAAAAGTATTGTCTTGTTCATTGGATCCATGGAGAAACTCTTGCTTATTATTTGTTGTTTAATGTCTTTAACTACATAGATCTGGATTTTTCGTAGCATTTATTCTGACCACTAACTACATATCTAAGGAAATTGACAACCATCTTTGATGTTAGGGATGTTTGTTATACACAACTAAGGTGAGATTTTTGCGTACGCTTACGATTAGAATTCACACTAACAGTAGAAGTAGTGCAACACTAGATAGTGGTGTCCTTCTTAGTGAAATATGAGTTCACATGATGTGGATTCAATTATCCTTCAATGCCACACATTCAGATCTCCAACAATCACCACAGAATTCTGCTAATGCAACGAGACATGCAATTGTGATGTGTTCTGGACAGTGGAGATCATCACAATCTAGTTTGTGGAAATAATTCTTGGGACACTGAAGAAGCTATTAGGTTTTTTATACCTTTTTCCATCTCTCTCCTGCCTCAGCAATGGTTTCCACGGCTGCAATGTGGGAACCATGCATGTTGAGTTAGATGAATATGCAGAGGAGAGGAAAGTTAAGAATTGAAGACTAAACCCTAAAAGCAGAGAGTGGATATATTAATTCTAATGATATGAGTTAAACTAAAAGAAGGCATTTAAGTTGTTACCTCAATTCTATGCCATTTTATCAACCATTATTATAGATTAGATCGAGACTATGTGAGTTGGAGTAGGGAAACAAGTACAAATTTCAGAACGTAAACAAATTAATAGTCTTTTTCAAATTTTCGCTGAACATAGAAATGAAAAGACTATGGAAAAAGTGGAAAGGAATTTTTGCATATACAATGTTCACTTTAATGTTCTACATGAATTTTCAAATTTTCATTTTTTAAACTAGTCTTTCTTAATTCCTTTGCTAATTATTTCTTTGTTGCTCTAGTTATTGGGGGCACAAATAATTAAAGGAAAAAAACTTTATTTTTTCTTCTTAAACACACTTTATATACTTGATCTAACAATAAATCTATGAAATGTTTCTAACAAGTTTATATATAGTAAACATCTAGGAAATGAATTAGCCTTACCATGTTTAGGTATGTTATTTCATGCTCAACTTCCTTAGGATATGAAAAAAGCCTTGTGTTGCAAAGTATCAAGAAATTTTCCTCATTCTTGAAAGAGAGAGAGAATACTATTATACATTTTCATGTTAAATAACAGTAGGTGGGTGCATACATCTATTTAGGTATTTTTATTGCATAAATACCAGATTAAAATGGACAAATTCTTCAAAGTATTGAGGCATATAATAGATAGATACCATCTCTTAGCACGTGGGGAATTATATACACCATTCAATACGCACGCAACCCTAGTTAGTTGGGATCAGCCATGGCAGCAGGGAAAATTTTAAGGATGGAAAATTATATTGAAGTTTAAAACATTGGTGAATCTCACTAGTCCATAATATGCAAACTATAAAATGTTTATTGGTGTATTTTTAAAATTATTCAAATTTATTATGATTTTATTTATACTATTTATATAACGTTGGCGATTTTTAAGGTAAAATAATTTTATATTGTAAAATTTGGGAAAATTATTTTTAGAAAAAATGGAAATTGGTAAATCTTTTTTATGGAGAAATCATGGAAAATTAGCCCACATGCGAGTATTAGCCCCTAAAATTTTCCATGCATGGCAGGATGGCCACTTGTTCTTTCATGTTGCGAGTGAGATGCGATTCCATAACCTCTGTCAAGTATGAAAGGGTGAATAATCATAGTCAAAGCCCATCATATAATTTTGTTCTTGTATTGAATTAGGGTTAGGGTTTTGGGTTCTTTATTAGCTGGAAAGTACCTAAAATTGTAGTGTGAACAAAAGGTGTAATTTTGAGGATTTTGTTTTGGTGGAAAGTTAATTTTTAAAATATTCTTTCAATTTATAAAGTGGGTGTTGTGAGAGTGAAAAAAATTGGGAAAGAAAGGGGGTTGGTGAATTTATAGGAATCAAAGTGGGAGACCCACAATACCAAAAAAAAGCTACCACCTCTTCAAATTATGTATGTTGTCTCACTCATTTTGGTTTCTATTGGGTCTTTGGATTCATGCCCACTTGCAATTACATGCATATGAATTCTATAGAGGTTATATATGTGTGTTGAGAGTTTCTTATCACATTCATTTATGTCACATAGTATAATCTTGAATTTTAGTTACTAATCTCAGCAAAAATGCATTGGATGATTTATTTGGAAATTGATGATGAATATTAGAAACTAATCATCAAAATGAATCCTCCAAGGTCTGTTGTTTTTCACTTGTCCTATTCGTTCATTGTTGTGTGTTTTTATTGGCTCTTAATTATTGTTTCGAGTACTCTCTTGTAAAAATGGGTGTATGGAAATTACATAAATGGAGTGGTTATGTGGGTTGCTAATGGTTGATTGAGGATCTGGATTTCATATCTTGCATCAATAGTGAATGCCCAGTTCGTAGACTCTAGTGTTAATTTGTGTAGAAGAAGTAAATCAAAGTGTGGAAGTTGTTGAAAATTTTGGTTTTAATATAATTTAGCTTTACATAAGAGTCATTGAGCAGTAGTCATGGGAAGGATTAAGTTATCATGGGGGTGTTTATTAAGCTTGCAACAAGTCCTATAAACTAGTAGAGTGTGATACTAATCATGCATGAATGGAATTTATACAACTAATTTGAGTTTCCATTTTGGATATGGATTTTTTTGGCTTGTTCAGTTTTATGGTTTTCAAGCGTTGGTTATGTTGATATTGATTCAGTATTGCATCGAGCGTTATGTTAGCATCTATATTCATACTGACATTTCTCTTGGTTTTTGTTTCTAACAAGGTTCAATTGACAACATTTCTTGTAAAAATGCAACACTCGTGAAGGTATTCTTCAAGTATTTCCATTTTTGAGTATGAAACATGTCTACTGAGTTCATTGAATCAGATATTAAATTGTAAATTGATTTAAACTGTAATCATGATTTTCCTTGTAGGTTGACAGTGCCAATAAGCATGACATTCTTTTGGAAGTGTTACAAGTGCTGAAAGATTTGCATCTGAATATTTCTAAGGCTTACATATCTTCTGATGGACGATGGTTTATGAATGGTAAATTTGTAGACTAGACAATAATTTGTTTAGTGATTCAGTTGTAAATCCATGAACCAAACTGAGAGAAGGCACCTAGAACTACTAAATCCAATATAACCTACTTTTTTTCTACGGCAGTATTCCATGTAATAGACAAATACAGAAACCAAGTTAGAGTTGAACAAGTTATTGAGTATATACAACCGGTATTTTTAGATCTCTTTATTTCCTCAAAAAGTTCGAAGAGTGCCTATGTCCATTAAGGAATCTCTTTATAATTATACCTATTCTGATTGCAGTCCCTGGTAACTAATGATTTCCTCTTACCTTCGATTAGGAGATATGTTGGAGTAAAGGCTACTGTTGAACACACAACAATCGAATTAACAACAATAGATAGGCCATGCTTGTTTTTTGAAGTATTTGTAGTTCTCAAAGACCTTAACTATAATATTTTTGCAGTTAAGGTCTGGACTCACGACACAAGGGTTGCAGTTGTGGTGTATGTTAATAATGAACTTATTGGGTCTCCAATTGATGACTCTGAAAGGCTTTCAAAGATGAAGGTTCAAATATGGAGTGTTCTGGAGGGGGATAATGACAAGAGGGGTGCCAAGTCTCTTCTTTCTATGGTTATTACTGATACAGAGAGGAATTTGTGTAAATTTATGTTCACTGATTGTGACTATGAAAGAACACATAATGGTAGTGCAAAGTCAAGGACTGATCAATCCACGTCTGTCATGACTCCGCAAAATTGTATTGAGAAATGGTTGTTCAGTTATTAATGTCAAGTGCAAAGGCTGACCAATGCTTTTGTTTGACACTATATGCACTTTAACTGACGTATAATATGTATTTTTCATGGAACCATTGATGTTGAAGGACCTAATGCTTATTAGAACAATATTTTGACACACCCCTTTGAGAGAGTAAATTTTTATCAAGTATTTAACAATTTTACTCGTATTTCTTTTTTAGTTTAGTGATTGGACTTTATGCCTATGTTTTTGGGATGAGAATGAGTATTGCATTAGACATATAGATGGATTCCAAATGAACTTATAAGTAGAATGATGGAAGGTAAAGGTTTCCCAGCAAAATTAGAAGAAAAACAATGACTAGTAATACAATGATTCGAGGCAACCATAGAGAGAATATTCCTTGAAGTATGCCACACTATTCATAGAAGCATTTTGAAATAATAGGGATATATTATAATATTTTAGGGATATATACTCACAGAAAGATAGATAGATGATGGATAGATAAGTATACACACATATAGACATGTATCTACACATACTCACAAATAGATATATAGATACATAAATTTTGAACGTTTTAGGTGAGTTCCCTTGAATTGTTTGACAAACTAAGAAAATGGTTGGTTGGTGATGAGAAGTGGCTGATATAATCCAATCTGCAGGGAGTGAGACTTGATTTCGCATTGGTGATAATGTTGTTCTTCTCTTTGATATCACATGGATATTTCATGAAAATGGACTTGAATTTATAAGTGTTTCCCACGACTAGGTTCTCTTTCTGTTTTTCTAGTAATTTTCATTTTCACCATGGGCTTGAGGCATTGATTAATTTTTTCAAGATTTGGAAATCATGCCTTAAACATATTAGACAGAAAGTAGGTGCAATATATTACCTTAATATTTTTTCTTACAAATTTCATTTCTTCATGAAATATAAGAATATTTTCTCAAGCAATAATGAATTCTCTTATTTTTGATTATTTTTGTGATGCCTTATAGGCATATTTAACTCAATCAATTTCAATGGTTTCGTGTTATGCTTCATCATCTGATCTAGCTCAGGTACGAGGTAAAAATGCCCACCTTTAATATAACAAACAAACAAGAATTTTTCAACAGAAAGAACACTAGGGATGTTGCCAACAATTTTTTGTTGGTGACATATATATTTGTACATCTTTGAATGTTTTACTAGTGACTATTTGTGGTGTATACACTAGTGATATCAATATTGATGTTTCGCATTTGGTAAGTCTTTAAAACTCTACAAAAAAAGGATCAAGACTTGGGGTAGAAGGTATTTTAGCCTCTTCAAGTCAATGTTAATTATTTTTTTTTAGTAATTATTTTTATTGTATTGATCTATTTGTAAATGAGTGTCATAATCATGAAAATATTTTTGGAGTGCCTCTTGTGAATTTCAACTATAATGAAAGGGTTATACTTGATGTATGGTTTTCATTTGTAAAAATTGTACACGGATTAGTAGGTCATGCCACTGGCACATATTTGGTGGCCACCTAATTCATTGGGAGAAAGTACACATGTGTTCATTTCCTCCCATTTGTTTTTCCCCGCCTTTTGACCCTACTACTCTTAACCCTACCTACCCCTTACTCTTAACCATACCTCTTGTCAAGTTGAGAATGTTTTGGATGCATATCACTACTCTCTCCTTTATTGTCTTTTAAAGTCCTATTTAGATCCATGTAACCTAATTTATTAAAATATTTTGTCATTGAGTGATTCCTTTTTTGGGTTGCCCTAATTTAAATGACTATAATGTAAATCAAAAGTGAGATTACAAAGAATGCAATTGTTATGTTTGTAATTAGGTTCTTACTGTAAGATAATATATCATGAAATATTCATGAGGCTCATCTATATGTGAGATGCAATATGCATAAGGCCCATCTGTATGTCTCACATAATGTCCCCTCTATTCTCCTTTATGTCATCAATGCAAATATCAGATTAAATTTATATGAGGAGTACCAAGCTCAAATTTTGTAAGTGTATAACCTGTAGAAATCTGCTATAAAAAACACCTAATTGTGAAGATATATCTCAACTACTTAAATTTATTTGTATATGAGCTACATTCAATTCACCAAATATCTCATATTGCATTTTGTGGCAAAAGGTACATTTTCTACCTTCTTGATGGCTGAAATTTATAGCACTAGAACCGATATGCAGGAATAAGAGATTGAAAAGTTTCATTATAGGTAGTATGAACATGTGCAGTCTTATTATTACACCACTTTCACCTTATTGAAGGAGGGGCTCAGAAAAATCACCATTTTACCTCCCATAGGGTTATTCACCTCAATTACTAATTCATTACATTGAACCAATGGTAAAAATGGAATGTTGGGATTTTATTATTAGATAGTGAATTTGTAAGGAATAAGTATATTTTAAGAAGAACAAGAGAAAAAAAATCAATTATAAAGTGTTTGGGAGGGCCCAACTTGATCCAGTTTTGAGTTAAAGACTCCACATTTTTAGGAAGTGGAGTGCGTGATCCAACAGAAAGAAGTCAATCACGTGGATCTTAAGGGATTCACACAGGGCTTTACGATTTTTAGGGGCTTTGGGGTGGGTCAAATCCCCTAATTTTGTGAAGGGATCAGGTTAATTTTGAATATTTTGAGTTTTGGCCATGGGTTGCAGACCATGGTATTGTAAGAAAGAAAGCTATATAGGTAGATGTATTAGTGAGTCATGTCATAATGAGAATGATAGTATGAACTGAATTTGTAATTATTTCAATCTTTCTGTGTTTTTGGGCCTCAAGGAAGGCTCTACATATGTGTCCATGGAGGCCTTAGGAAGTCTACAGTTGTGTGCGCAGGGTGATAAGCTTTGTAAATAAAGGATCATGCATAATAAAGGGATGATTTGGAGATAGATCTATGTATTTCCTGTATATTTTTATGTTATATGTTTAATGAATTATCTGCGCTAATTAGGATTTTCTATATATTTATTCAATAATTGCATCATGAAGGCTTGAGTGTTGTTTTGTATATTGAATATTGCATGTTAGAGTAGAAAGGAAGAGTGCACAATATTATTAATTGAGTAATTAAACATCGTCTATTATAGAAAGTTAATGATTTAGTGAATCTAGGGATTAAGCCCTAAGTATAGATAATCCCTAAAGCCACACTCAATAGTCCATATAGATGCAGAAACCTAGTTCTAGCACCCCCTAATATTGCATTGCGTGACACTGCAGTTTGCGCAATAGATCATTGTTGAAAGGGCTGGTAATATAGGGTTTTGTTGGTTTGTGAAACAAGATCTAAACCTGGTTCTAACCCCATCAAGCCAACAATATATTAGGGGATTCTAGAACTAGGTTTCTACATCCAAATGAACTATGGAGTGTGGATTTAGGGATTATCTCTACTTAGGGATTAATCCTAGCTTTGTTGAATAATTAAATTACTATGACAAACGTTGTTTAATTACTCACTTAACCATATTGCACACTGCACCTTTCTACTCTAACATGTAGTATTCAACATATAAAACAAAATTCAAGCCTTCATGATGAAATTACTAAGTAAATATATAGAAAAACCCTAATCAACGCAGATAATTCATAAAACAAATAACATAGAAATATATATGAAATATATAGATATGTATCCAGACCATCCCTTTATTATGTAAGATCCTTTAGTTACAAAGTTTATCACCCTGTGCACATAGATGCAAGGGCCTATGCACACAAATACAAACTTCCTAAGGCCTTCATGCACAAAGTTGGAGATCCTTCCTTTAGACCCAAAAACATAGAAAGATCAAAATAATTGCAGATGTTATAAAAGTATATATTACAAAGAAATGGAACACAAAATATGCGGAAGCCCAAAACACAAAAAACATATAAAACAAGAGAGAGAAATATATGTGGTTCACCAAAATTGGGTTATGCCCACGGAAACAACCAGTCCTTCCTTTATATTATCCAGCAAAATGAAGAGACACAACCTACAACAGATCCGTTGTAATATCCTCCTCACTCTCACAGAGCACCCCTTTCTATTTCTCGTTCAGAATATACACACAATTCACAACCATGGTACAATTCCCTCATACAATAGAGGGGTTGCCTTCGAGGGAAAAAACCCTAAATTAAACATAACTTCTATCGTCATATCATCTGCCTAATGAATGGCCGAGATTGACAATGAAATTACAATATATTACAAGGCTATTTTACATCTTTTTTTAGCTTCTAAGGCACTACCCCCGAAACCCCCCACTAGGGGGGGGCTCCAAAATGTCATCGTCTCCCTCCCTGGACCCCGTGACAGTGATCAAACGACAGGTGGTGTTACATTTTTGTTAAGAACACAGGTCCAACGTGTCCATATAGCTAAATAAGTAAGATAATCAGGCTCCACACACAAAAATATATTCATTTCATATCATCATTCTCATTATGACTTGAATCACTAAGACATCACCTTATATATCTTTCTTTCTTACAATACCATGGTCCGCAACCCATGGGAAGAGCTAAAAATATTCAAAACTAACCTTATCCATTTACAAAAAGAGGGGCTTTGACCCACCCCAAAGCCACTAAAACGCCTAAAAATCGGCACGAAGCCCTTAAACTACGTGTGATTGAATTCTTTCTGCTACATCATGCACTCCACTTCCTCAAAATGTGGATTCTTTAACTCAAAATTGGACCAAGCTAGGCCCTGCCTAACAAGCCTCTGAAACTCACATGTGACTCGCCCTGAGTCACTCAGCTGGTGCACCCTAGGTCCTTTATTTAATGGTGGTGTAGGAATCATTTAGTGGCTAAATCATCGCTATAAACATTGTCTACTTCTGGTGCACCTCTTCTAGTAGCTTCTATGTAGTCATCATTGCGACCCTTTGAAGCACATCTTTCTTCTTATGCCTCATTTCCTTAAGATTAGTGTCTACAGTTTGTGATAACCAGATGGCCTCATTGTGCCAAGGTTGGGTTCGCGTTTTTATTATCTGTTATTTTATTCTCATCTCCTCAATATGACCTTGCAGAGACATTCCTTCCCGTAGGCAGGAGAATCGATGTGTAGGTTCTAGAGTCCTCGTCGTTACTTTATCTCATCAAAATATTTTTTCTTTTCCATAATATCTTCTTCAATTTTCTGAACATCGGGATCCTCCTAAAATGAAGTCCAAATCTCCATAGTATCTTCGAATAGTTTTCCACAATCCTTGACTATGGTTGAGATACATTCTAGGGAAACCTTCATATCTCCTTCATGTTTTTCACGTACTTCTAGCGGTGTGGTTGGATGCAACCTGATCTTCAGCTCATTAATCTACATCTGAAGCTTGAACATGACCTTTTCCATTTCATTCATGGACTCTTTGATTGTTGTGGACTGTGGACTAGGTTGTGTTGTTTAACCTAAGTGTGAGCCGAGCGTTCCACTGCATGTCTAGAAAGAGTTTCATAAACATTGAAAGGGAATTTATCAGGAAAGGGATAGGTTACATCGTGATTGCTACACCACCGCCACGTATGACAGGGTCGAGGTCACCCAGGAAGCAGTCTGCAGCAGGAGAAGTGTAGAAAAAGAAACCAAAGAATCCCATTGTCATACAGTCACCCATGAAGAAGATTACCAAGGAGAAGATAACTAAGAAGTGGCTTGATAAGTAGAAGAATACAATTGAGATACAAGATAGTGATGAGGAGGAACTTTTCATAGATATCAATGAAGACATCATGGAGGAGGAATTTGAGCCCATTTCTAGGTTTCCGCTATATATCCCACTTAGAAAGTCGACTACAAAAGTGACAAAGGACCCATACAACGCCAAATTCATTGTGTTTACACCATTGTTTTTGAACAAAGTATCATTTGAAGGGGACATGTTAGCAAAGGTACCTAAATTATGAGCGAAGGACTGGGACTTCAATGGGAGGAGAAAGTATCCCCAGTTCGATCCCAGTCTATACTTGCATGTGGTGTATTATGAGGAGAATGACATTACCGGGTTAGAGCCATATAGGTGGGTTGCAGGAATCGAGTGGGTCGGGTTGATAAATATGTTATATGTTACACATTTCGGGTGCAACAACATCGACACGATTTTTCAGCACCAAATTTTGGCCTTAGTGCATGACAGTTGTCTCTAGTTGGGTGAGAAAATCTCTATTGATGATATGCTCATTAGAAGAATAACTGTGCTACCATGCCTAGGAAAGAGCCCCACAAATAAATTTGTAGGGAAAAATTAGGATAAGATAGTTACAAATGTGATAAAGGAGAAATATGGAATTGTTAATAAGGCACAGGGCTATGACATTGGCTCCATCAACGATCAAGTTGTGTGCTTCTCCACACACATTTTGGCTGGGAAAATCATGAAAAAGTGTCGCACAAATGAGGTTCCAACAGCAGTAGTTTCTTTGGTTGTGTAGTGAAGCAAATAAGTCTAGTACAATTGGGTTGGATATTTGTGCAAGGAATTTCTATATGATTTCCAATATGCGTAGGATGATGGAAAGAAATTCCACTACATGTGGTTATTTCTCTTGATGGAATTGATGGCATGGAGAGAGCACAAGGAATGGCATTTCACAAATGCGGATTTCTACATATGCGAAGCTGCGCGATACGCCTTGTTGTGGTTTACTAAGGACCCTGATAGGACGAAGGAAAATAAGCTATTCTGGGTATTACTGGAGATGGATTTACGTACTGCGGTGAGTCAGCGGCCTAGGATATCACCAGTGTTGTGTGAATAATATTGAACGATTGTAGATTTTAAGGCGAATTTTCATTCACGAAGGATGACAATGTGCAGATTGTAAGCCAATGGCTGAGTGATTGGTTGACTCCAGCCACAGACGACGCGGAGAGAGAGAAAATACAAACCAATGGGCAAGCCACTATATCAAAGAAGGTCACCATAGGAAAGCCTACTAGAAAACCCACTTGAAAATACATGTAGAAGAATACAAACAAATCCACATGGAAAGGAAAGGACACAGAAAAAGAAACAACGAAAAAAAAAGGGAAATGAACAGAGAAAGAAACTGAGAAGGATACTCGCAAAGAAACATAGAAGGAACCTGAAAATATTGGCAAAGAAATAGAGGGAACAAGGTGGACATGATCCCTTTGATGATACAAAGAAAATAGACTCCAAATTTATTGTAAATCATATGAAAATACCTACTATTGGAGGTGCGCACAAGAATCACAAGCCTAATAGATCGACAGGAATAAAGCCAATGGTCCTTACCAAGGGGACCTCAATGACATTGGTGGCAAACTGTTACATGACACTAAGCAATTTTGGAGTGAAATTGAAGATCAATATAAGGTTGTATTAACAGAAGTAAAACATGGAATCAATGAATTGAAAGTACAAGCGAATGCAGTCCAGGTGAGTGTGACTGAAGCAAGCATGACTCAAGCAAGCATAGTCTAAGAAATGCAGAAAGTACACCATTTAGAAGTAACTGTTGAGGTTTTCATTTTGTAGGTACCAGGAGGGGCACTCCATTTTAAGGATGCAAAGGATGACGAGCGCGCCAAGAATTGGAAAACCCTTAGCTTGAATCTTGTTGCATTTCCCATCTAGACGCTACATGATTTTCACTAAGGGGTCATGGATGAATTAAAGGTGCATGAGAAACATGCTTTGATGGTAATTAAGTAAGTAAATTAGGAAAGAAATAATATCTTCAACGATGTGAGTAAGGCCCTCCAAGATGGTGATGAGGCAACTCAACATAGACAACAGATGGAGGAGATTACCACCAAGACGTGAAACAAGCTTCCCGGCCTCAAGATGCAAGCTGAGGAAGCTTTACAGGAAAAGATTTCAAAGATCACAACAACAATCAAAGAGTCCGAGAATGAAATGGAAAAGCTCAAGTTTGATCTTGAGATGAAGATTAATGAACTACAGATCAGGCTGCAGCCAACCACACCACCAGAAGTGTGCGAACAATGTGAAGTAGATACGAAGGCTGACCTAGAAGGTATCTCAACCACAGTCAAAGAGTGTGGAAATATATTCGAAGACACTATGGATATTTGGACCTCATTGTAGGAGGATCCCAATGTTCAGAAAAATGAAGAATAGATTACGGAAAATCAAAAATAGTTTGATGAGATCAAACTAACGGCGATGACCCTAACACCTGCACAACGATTGACCTGCCTACAAGAAGGAAAGTATATGCAAGGTAAAATTGAGGAGCTAAGACAAAAATAACAGATAATCAGATCATGAACACAGTCTTGGTAGGATAAGGCCATATAGCTATCACAAACTATAGACATTAAGCTTAAGGAGATGAGGCATAACCTGAAGTATGTGCTTCAAAGGGTCGCAAGGCTGACTTGAGAGAAGCTACTTGAAGAGGTGCACCATAAGGAGATGCAATTTGTAGTGATGATTCAGCCACCAAAGGATTCCCACACCAACATTAAAGAAGAGACTCGTGGTGCACCAACTGAGTGAACTAGGATAAGTCACATATGAGTTTTAGGGTCTTGTTTGGTAGGTCGCAACTTGGTATAGTTTTGACTTAAAGACTCCACATTTTGAGAAAGTTGAGTGTGCGATCCAGCGGAAATAATTCAGTCGCACAGAGTTTTAAGAATTTTAGGGGCTTTGGGGCAGGTCAAAGCCACTCTTTTTGTAAAGGGATTGGGTTAGTTTTGAATATTTGAGCTCCACCCATGGGTTGCGGGCCATGGTATTGTAAGAGAGAAATATATATAAGGAGATGTCTTATTGATTCAAGTCATAATGAGAATGATGGTATGAACTGAATCTATAATTATTCCGATATTTCTGTGTTTTTAGGTCTTAAGGAAGGCTCCGTAGATGTGTCCGTGGAGGCCTTAGGAAGTCTGCAGCTATGTGCGTAGGCCCCTGCAGCTCTGTGTGCATGGTGATAGGATTTGTATCTAAGGGATATTGCATAATAAAGGGATTATTTAGAGATAGATCTATGCATTTTTTGTATATTTCTATGTTATCTGTTTCATGAATTATCTACACTGCTTAGGGTTTTTCTGTATATTTACTAAGTAATTGCGTCGCGAAGGATTGAATGTTTTTTTATATACTGAATACTTCATCTTAGAGTAGAAAGGTGCAGTGTGAAATATGATTAATTGAGTAATTGAACAGTGTTTGTCATAACAAGTTAATGATTCATCCAAGCTAGGATTAATCCCTAAGTATAGATAAGCCCTGAAGCCACACTCCATAGTCCCTTTGGATGCAGAAACCTAGTTATTGAATCCACTGATATTTCCTTGGGTGAGATTGTGGTATGTGCAACATATCGTTTCCAAAAGGACTGGTAATAGAGGTTTTTGTTGGTTCGCGTAACAATATTTGAACTCGGGTCTAACCCCCACAAGCCAACAAATTGCCACAAATGGCCCAGCTTGGTCCAGTTTTTTGTTAAAGACTCCACATTTTGAGGAAGTGGAGTGCGTGATCCAGTGGAAAGAAGTCAATTAGGTGGTGTTTAAGGAATTTGCGTATATTTTTATGAGTTTTAGGGGCTTTGGGGCAGGTCAAATCCCCTCTTTTTGTAAAGGGATCGAGTTAGTTTTGAATATTCTAAGCTTTTCCCATGGGTTGTGGACCATGGTATTGTAAGAAATAAAGCTATGTAAGGAGATCTCTTAATGAGTCAATTCATAATGAGAATGATGATATGAACTGAATCTATAATTCTTCGGATCGTTTTATTTTTTTGGGTCTTGGACCCGCCCAAAAGCCCCTAAAACTCCTAAAAATTAGCGTGAAACCCTTAAACTCCATGCGATTGACGTGTTTCCGCTGGGTCACACACTCCACTTCCTCAAAATGTGGAGTCTTTAACTCAAACTGGACCAAATTGGGCCCTTCAAAACCATTTTCTGGCTTGAGGGGGTTAGACCCAGGTTCAGATATTTCTGCGCAAACCAATAAAACCCTATATTATCGACTCTTTTGGCAACGATCTATTTTGAATACTGCAGTCTCACCCAAGGAAATATTATGGGATATTATAACCAGGTTTCTGCATGTAGAGGGACTATGGAGTGTGGCTTTAGGGCTTATCTCTACTTAGGGATTAATCCTAGGTTCATTGAATCATTAACTTACTATGACATATGTTCTTCAATTACGCAATTAATCATATTGTGCATTGTTCCTTTCTACTCTAACATGCAGTATTCAACATATAAAACAACATTAAAGCCTTCACAATGCAATTACTTAGTAAATATAATGAAAAACCCTAATCAACGCAAATAATTCATAAAATAGATAACATAGAAATATACAGTAAATACATAGATATGTGTCCAAATAATCCCTTTATTATTCAATATCCTTCAGTTACAAAGTGTATCACCCTTCACACACAATTGCAAGGGCCTACGCACACAGCTACAGACTTCCTAAGGTCGCCATGCACATAACTGTGAAGCCTTCCTTTCGACACAAAAACACAGAAAGATCAAAAGAATTGTAGATTCAGTTCATATCATCATTCTCATTATGACTTGAATCACTAAGATATCTCCTTATATAGCTTTCTTTCTTACAATACCATGGTCTGCAACCCATGGGTGGTGTTAGGTCCCCGTAATTTGTCAGATTGGCAGGGGAAAATATACAAGGGTAACATCAAAACAATCTTTGGAGTCCTAGGACCTAGCCTTCTTGGACTCGGAGAGGGATATCTCTATTTTTGTGTAAAGGATGTGAACTTGATTGATTTTAGGGCTTTGATTTTGGACTAGTTATTAGGCTTAGGGTTTGTTTGTTTGTTTTGATTGGTTGGGTAGGTTTTCAAGGAAAAAAGATATGGTAGGAAAGGTTTAGACCATTGGGCTATGGATTCTGCAAGAGGTCTAGAAAGGTACAACAATAGGTCAAGGATGTTTCAGAGGGAAAGTTAACAGGGCTGAATGGATCTTCAAGGCTAAGGTGAGTGGAATGAACATTAAATTGTGAACAAAGTAAGTGCAAAGGGTAGTTAAGGATCATTTGTCAAATACTACAACAAGAAGGTTCTTTATAATACTATGCATGAAGAAAAAACCAAATACATGACATACCATATTTCTTTGACCTAACCCTAGCAAGAAAACATCAAGGAAAAAATCCAGTAAACCCTAGGGAGCAGGGAAATCCTAACCTCTCCAGCTAATCTACCTTCAGAAAAATAAAACATGTAATATGACATATAACATAGATCAAAGAAGAGGGAACTCCTAACTTCATGAATCAAACTATAAAGAAACTTCAAGTAAAAATTTTAAGATGAGAAAAAGGGCGTGGAAAATCATAAACCTCTTTAGCTAAACCTAATTAGCAATACTTTGAAGTAAAGACCTCAAAAACAATGTTTAAAGTCATGGAAAAGGGTAGGGATAACCATAAAACCTCTTTGAAACTGACTCCATTGAATCATTCATGAGATAAACAAGCAGAGTGGGTTTAGCGAGTAGCTAAGAATTCTCTAAAATGACCTAGCAGAGGAAAACATGAAAGTAAGAGAAGCAGACAGACTTAATGAACTTTTGACAACATACCTTAAGCTAGAACTTTTGTTCTAATGCAAGGGAAGGATGAAACAATATGTAAAACATAGGAGAATGAAAACAAAATGAGAAAACATCACTATTAGACATGTTCATGAATCCTGCAAAGTGCTTGGCTCCATTATCATTCAGTCCAAAAGGATTACAAGGCTCCAAGGCCAAAAACTCTTTACAACTCAGAGTCTATGCTCAGTTCAACAAGTGAAAACCAACCAAAATCCAACATGAAAAATGAGACCCTCATGCAATATCTATCATGCAAATGAGGAGGTCAGAAAACCCTAGAAGCTTCTAGAAGTCATTAATGCATCATAAATATCAATTTTGTCCTTTGTGCCCTTGCAAAGCACAAGGCACAAAATATCTAATGAAAAATATATTCTTCAGAATTTTTGGCAAAAAAATTGACATTTAGGTTTCCAGAAACTTTCAAAAATCTTCCTAGCATACTTTGTTGACTTATTTTTGCCAAGGTGTAGCACTGACATTTAAGGAAGCAATTTCCTAGCCAAGGGCACAACACCTGCACAAGAAAACTGGGTCACCTTGCAGCCAAGTTGTGAAAGCCTTCCTGATGTCGGAATGGGCTCCGTGATGGCTCGTTGGAAAGCCTATTGAGTCTACTTTCTATAACTTCACAAGGTTTTATGTTTGGGCCCCTTTAACTTGTTCAAAAGAAAAACTCCCAAGGCCGGTAAAGGCGCAACACATGTCCTAAAAACTAGGTAGAAAGGTGAAATTTCGAGTGTTTTTGGCCCTTTTGGAGGACCAAATAAACTCCACATGACCTGAAGTTTTGTGAGCATGCTATACTTGACCTGAAAAATCCAAAAATGTAAACCGTTTCTTCTGAGGGTGCCCTGAGAAAAAGCGTAGTGCCAAGGGCGCTGCGCCCTTGGCCCTTCAAATCAATAGAAACTCAAAATTCCCAAAAAGTTCCCAAATTTTAGATTTGCCTTGCCTTTTATGTCTGGGATGGTTGTAGGGGATGGATCATCCAATTTTCTAAGGTTTTCTTTGTCTTTAGCCCTTGGTTACATCATGTATTTCATAAGCCTCTTGGTTGGCAGCCTTACTGCTTTTTCGTGTTTTTTTGACCTACCATTATCATCATTATCATCTCCTTCTGCTTCCATGATTTCTGCTTTATTTACATTCTTCATGTTGATTTTAATGCTCTTTTATTCACTACCTTTACCTCTGCCATGAGTCTCAATGCTTCTTTGACCTACTGCCATCATTATCATTGATATGTGCTTTGTTGCTTTCAGGCTTATTGGCATCTTGGCTTACTTCTTCATTTGTGTCTTTCATGCTAACATCATTGCCTTCTTTTTTGCCTTCAACACTACCATGAACCTCACTGTTATTTGTTTCACTGATGTCATCTTCTTCATTACCTTGATTTTTATGTGTTCCATCATTTGTTTCTTCATCACTATTTGCCTCTTCACTACGAGGCTCATTGTTTTTACTGTCCTCATGGTCATCATGACTATTGTCATGACTTTGACTGCCTCCCTCATTATTTTTGCCTACCTCATTGTTGTGATCTTCACTGATATTATCAGCCTTGCTGACATTTGTTCCTTGGTGTCACTGTTGTCATTAGCATTATCATCTATTTCTTTGTTACTTTCTTCATTTGTATCAGCCCCCTCATTTCCCTTTTCTTCATTAATACACAACTTGCTTGAAAACCCCTGAAGGAAGCTTTGAAGAAGTGTTGAGGTGAATTGGGCATTTGCATGGCTCCGAAACCTCCCAAGTCAAAAGCGCAGCACCTGCCCATGGTGTCAGGTCAGGCTTTATGTAGAAAAGGCACAATGTATGCCCATGGTGTCGGGTCGAGTTGCACGCAACAAAGGCATAGTGCCTAGATTTTTGTATTGGGTGAGTCGGGTGAGAAACGAGTGAGGGTGGGCACCTTTGTGTCAAGTTAAACGCACAACACCTGTCAGCTTTCTGGGCCTGTCAGGTCTTCTAAAGCACAACGTCTACACGCGTTCAGGCTTGTCGGGCTTCCCTGCCCAAGGCGCAGCGCCTACACGCCTCTCGGGTATGTTGGGTGTAAACGAGTAAACGTGAAGCGCCTACCTATAGGCACGTAGTGCAGTGTAAAAATACACAGGACATGCAACACCTATCTCCAGGAGCACACCGCTGGGCAGACTTGCCCAATCTCACTCAAAAACTTGAAATTCCTTCCCTCCTTGAGATTTTTAGCTTATTGAAAGGAATCAACAACCCTTTTGAAGTGTTGAATGGGCCTTCATGGACTTAGGGGCTTTATTTAAACTTTTTTAAAATCCCCCCTCCCTAATGTTTAAGCCTTTTCATCATTTTCACTGATATTTCTTCATACCTTTGCTTGCAGGTGAGCTGGAATTATGAAATTTTCTTCTCTTATGATCCTGGAGACTTGACACCTTTATTTGACATAGAAACAACCTTGAAATCATCCTTAGCTTCAATCTTGGATCTCAATCATCCTGTTTTTCATATTTTTTTCCACTACCACTTTGTCTATGACTGAAATGATAACTTTGACCTTCTTGTTGCTCCTTGAAGCATGACCTTTGACAATCATAGGGAGGGTTGCACAAAGTAGGAGTTTGAAAATATTCATTTACCTGCACTATGGAGCTCAGCAACTTTTGATCATTTTGGCATGATAACTCTTTTGATAAGTATGGAATACGATCCAATAGTGGCATCTATAAAATTATTCCTTTGTTTGCAGCATGGATTTGAACTCATACCTTTTACCTTCTATGGCCACTTGCGATTTTGTAGGTGCCATAAATGATAATTTAACCTTGCTCACTGATAATATTTATGTCTTTGCTCTATAGGTTTTACTTCATGCTTGGCTTTGTATTCCCTCTTCAGGTCTTTTGCTGCATTTGATCACTGCTTGGCACATTACTGGACTATCATCTCAAAAACCCTAGTTATCCTACAAGAACAACTTGTTTCTCTTTCTTCACTTGCATTTTATGATCTGATAAGAAAAAAATATTTGGAAACTTTCTATCAAAGGAAAAATTAGTGCTTTAAACACCTCATGATGATGTTCAACCATGTAAAACCCTAATTGACCTAGTGGGGGTTCTTTGATCTCTCTTTGACTGAAAATTGACTTTGAAGGCTTTAAGTAAAAAACAGAGTATTAGACAAAGTGATATGATGAAGATCCAAAATCCAATGTGCTTGGTTTATCTAAAGAGCCTACAAGGATAGTTTTGAGACCATCAATGCTTGAGGAACCTAGTGAGTCATGGGAATGAGTTAGACTACAGGTGAACCCTAGATGTAAAGTGAAGGGGTGAGGCAAAGGAAAAACAGAGTGTTGAGTTTATGGGGGGGAAAAGGATATAGATGAGTGGCATAAGCTCGTGAGGGGTCTTCTAGGAGCGGTAGATTAACCATGGAATGGCCAAATAGTAGAATAGTGAAAAAAATTGGTATAAGGATAATGAAGGCAGAGAGATTTCTAAAACTCACAATATTCAGGAATCTTGTTTTTATAAATCTAGAACCAATATTTAGTCATCTACCAATAGTAAAAATTATTGATGAATAATAGGTGGAGCTCAAAATATTCAAAACTAACCTGATCCCTTTACATAAAGAGGGGCTTTGACCCACCCTAAAGCCCCTAAAAATCCTAAAATTCTGCATGAAGCCCTTAAATTCCACGCGATTGACTTCTTTCTGCTGGATCGTGCACTCCACTTCCTCAAAATGTGGAGTCTTTAACTCAAAATTCGACCAAATTGGTCCCTTCTCAATAGAAATATGCACTTTGTTTCAATGGCCTCATATATTAGATCATAATATTTTCCGTGGAGTTGGGGAAGGTATTTTTAGTAGTAAATTTTTATGGACCCTATCAAGAAAGGATCACATTCTAAGAGAAATCGTAAGTCTAAACATTTGAAGCACTAGCACTCTGATATTAGGGGTGCACCTCAATATTACAACCAAGAAAACATAGACAATAGGAAAGGGGGATGGATTTGGTAGAGTCTTTGCGAAATTTTGAGGGAGTTGGCCTTATTTATTTTGAGCCCATCAATATGGCTTCAACCTAGAGTAAATGAAGGATTGGAAAGGAAATGATAAACAAAAGGTAGATAGATTCCTAGTGTCTGAAGTAGTGATAAGAAACTTTAATAGAATGAGATAAGTGATTTAGGTGAGAGGGGGATTGATGCCATTTACTAATTATATTGTAAATTGATGAGGTAATAAGCTCAGTAGTCCTTTCAAATTCAACCAAAGTTGGGTTGAATATGAAAGGGTTCATAAAAAAGCCCCTTATTCCTTTCAAAATCAACCCAAGATGGTTTGAAGATGAGGGCTTATAAACCTTGTACATGACTGCGTGAGGTATGATGACAGTTCAATGGATTTGAGAAGTATTCAATTTGTTGTTGATGTAAAAAGAGTCAAAGGGATTGTATCAAATTCGGATCATGCTGCAACACTATTAAAGCTTTTTCACGTTGTAGTGTGCATTATGAGGATATTTGTTTGATAAAATAATTTATAGGTGGGTCTTGTATTATGTAGGGAGAATATAACAAAGTCCTTATTGAATAGATATGCACATATAATAAAAATGTAGTTTTATTAGGCGGTGAGTCTATTTTCAGTGTCTATGGGTGTCACCTCCATTGTTTTTCAACCCTGGTAACTTGCAAGACTATAAGCAGTTACAAACTAGCTTCGTGTAAGGGTTATGGTGGTAGAGGTACTCTTATTATAGGCTCACCAGATGAAGGGCCTTCAAATCTCCAATTAAGAATAAAAAATTGAATCTACAACAAGTAAGTCAAATGTTCACACAACTACAACTCCAAAAATGCACTTGTTTCCTGCTTGACAAGTATTCTGTAAATATTTATGAGTAAGATACACCATATTTATGGATACATTTACAGAAAAAATTTATGTACCATGTAGTTAGCCTGCTTGACAAATATCCAATTTTTTAATATAAAATATTTGAATATTATTTTCTACAAATATTTATGAGTATGTGTACCATGCAGTTAGCATGTTTGACAAATCTCCATTTTTTTCTAAAAAAATATAAAATATTTCGTTTGAAAGTTACTGGAATCTCGTGTAGGTAGATTACAAGAAACGAGATTGGAAAAATGATGGGGAGACGATGCAGAGAATGTCTTGGATATGATTCATTTGTTGTTGGATATCCCTCATGAACTTGATCATCTACTTTGGAAATGTTTCTAGGAACAATTCCTTTGTTTTTTAATTTTGTGATTCTTTCACCTTAAAGTTATTTTTGAAAAGCGATTTTAGGAATCCCAGATAGTGGTGGATAGGTAAACATAATTTTATTATTTCAATGCCCATTTGATGTTATCCTCTCTTTATTGTTTGATTGTATTGTAAACTTATACTTTGATTTTTTTTGTATTTTAAATATAAAATTGGAAATAGTTGTTATCATATTCATTTAAACAACATCCAAAACTTGAAGATAATATTAGTATTATAATTTTCTTGTGTTAAAATATGTTCATGACTATTAATATTGGTGTGTGTGTGCTCATCTTCCTCATACACCATGTGTGTGCTTCAACATGGTGTTTAACATGGTATCAGAGCGGGCGATTTCTGGCCCTGCTCCACTTTGTGAGCCATTTGTGTTTATGGCCTTGCATATCTGCAAAAATTCTTGACATTTTTGCAGCACTCAGTGATTTTGCAGCGGCATTTTTCCTGCCATTCAGAGGTGTTTTGAAGAGGAGCAGCATTCAAATCCCGGCATTCGGAGAGATTGGCTACACATTCGGCATTGGTTTTGAAGAAAGCCTTGAGCCTTTGTGCATACGAAGGTTTTTCTCAGCATTTGTTCTTCATAACGATTACCTTGTTAAAATCTGCATTTTGAAGAATCTTTGGAATAGTGTTTTAAATTGGGTTTCGAACAAGTTTCGAGTTTTCCTTTGGAAATGTTTCCGAGTTTTCATTGGAAGATTTCGAGTTTCTGCAATTCTACATTTTCACATTCTTGAGCTATTGAAAAAAGAAATTAAGGTTTCTCTTAACTGCTTGGAAATGAGATTTGTCTTATTTGCTTTCATTTATACCTTGTCTGCTTTTGTATTTCGAGTTTAAAAATCTGTTGTTGTTTCAAAGGTCTTCTACTCTTCTTCTCTTCTATTTTAACAATTAAAAAAAAAAAAAAATAATAAAAACTAAATTTTGGCCTTTCGGCCCCCTTCTTTACCTCACTGTTATCCACGCCCTCGCTCTACGCCCTTCCCACTGCAACGCCACTCACAACAACGCCTCCTCCATTACATTCTAATCCGCTCTCCCCACAGATTTCAATGCATACACCCTCTCGGCCTTCCGGCCCCTCTGCAATCCCACTCTGCTGCGATTTTCGCTCACCCATGCTCACCACTCCCGCGGCATCTACGCACCCCCCCTCCGCTGCACCCTCTACACCCTCACGGCCGCTCCCTACCTCACGGCCGCTCCCTACCTGCCTCACACTCACCACCGGCTCCCTTCTACCTACGCTACCCAGCCACCCGCCCTCACCCCTCCCTCTCCCAGCCACCCGCCCTCACCCGTTGCAACGGCCTTTCGGCCTCCCCTCACAGTCGTTTATTTTTAATTTTTAAATATACCCTCCTTTCATATATTACCGTCCCTTTCTCATTTCAATACATTCCACTCCCATTTAAAAATTTTCGATTTTTAAATTTTTTTAAATCCCCTCCCTTACAATACGCACACTCTCAAACTCCACTCTACGTTGACCCCCCACTTAAATATATCTCCCTCCTTTTTAATACATCTCCCTCCCACGATTTTTAATATTCCACCTTATACTTTGAAATTTCCCTTTTTTAATATACCCCCCTCCCATTTTAATATTTCCCCTTTTAATTTTTTAATAGCCCCCTCCCATTCCAATAAATTTCCCTACCCCTATAATTAAATTCACTCCCCTTTCACTAAATTAAATTCCCCCATATTTAATTAATCCCCATTCCCTTTTCCATCCCCATTCCCCTTTTAATTATTTCCCTTTCCCTTTTTAATTAATTCCCATTAACTCATTTTTTTAATTAATTTTATAAAAAAAAATTAAAAAAAAAAAAAAAACAGCAGAGAGAGGAGAGAGAAAGAGAGAGTATGAACAGCAGAAATAATGAGGAATTGAAATTGAAGATTTGCATTGTGGCATTGACATGAGGGTATTTTTTGAAGAATTGACATTTGAAGACAAGTTTGCCAGCTCTTTGAAGAAAAAATTCAGCGTCTTGCATAAGTGTTTTTGCTGGACATTCAAATATTTTTGCAGAGATATTGACATTGTATTTTGAGTGGAATTTTCCTCTTCATTCATAATCAGTATTTGAGTTGTTGTTGATTGCCCTCCATCATTTGAGGAGCATACTTTGTACTTTGAGAGTTCTCTTGAGTCATTTATATTTGTTGCATCACATTGTAAACGGGTGCATTTTCGGTTGAAACCGACACCCTTGCATTTTTGAGCCTAAGTTGTTGAAAATGGCCAAAATCAATGAGGCATTAATGTTGTTGAATGACCTCATTCATTCAAATGTTGATGATGTGATAAAAATGAGCAAGGATGCTCTTTGTAAAATTCACAGTTGTTTGCAAGATGCACATGAAAAGATTGAGTTTTTGCAGTTGGAATCTCAGCTCCAACAAGATGAACTTCAGCAAAAGAGTCACCATTCTGAACCTGTTTCTGTTCAGAACATTGTGAAGGACTCTCATCAGAAGAAAGAAGACAAAGTTCTAGATGATTCACATTCAGCAGATGTACATGCAGATGCAGCAGTTCAACCTGCACTTCTCAAGCCCATCATCAGACCTTGGGAAGAGCTTGTCCACAACAAGCACCGAACTGGTCTTGGATATGACAAGGATGTGACCTTTCATATTCCAGACTACACAAAGCCCATCAGATTTCAGAGTGTCGGATTCATGTATGACAGTTCACCTACAGTTGTTCCAGATCCTGTTCCACTTCCACGACAACAGATTGAGAAATGCCAACACTGTGATCGAGTTGGCCATATGAAAGATCATTGTTTTGATCTTCATCCATGCAAGCACTGTGGTCGGCACACTCATTCTTCAGACAGATGCTTCATACACAAGCCTCCTGCAAGAACCAAGATTCATCTTGGATGGATCGCTTCTTGGCAATGGGCATCAACAGCCAAGAAGATGTTTACGACACATGTTAGAACTTGTTCACGAATATTGAGCAAACTTGCAGTTGAGTTTTCGCCATCATCTCACCTTGTCCCTGACAGGGAGGAAAATGGTGGTCATGTACAAGCTTCGACGACAGATCAAGCGAGCCTGAGCCACAATCTCTCATTCCATGTTCAGAGTTGTAGCCAGCAGTTCAAGCGAGCCTGAGCCACAATTCGTCATTCCGGATTCAGAGATGTAGCTAGAGACACGGATGCCCATGAGCATGCCTTCGGTTGGTGGATAACCTAAAACCATCATCTTTGGTTGGTGGATAACCTAAAACCATCATTTTCGGTTGGTGGATAACCTAAAACCATCATCTTCGGTTGGTGGATAACCTAAAACCATCATCTTTGGTTGGTGGATAACCTAAAACCATCATTTTCGGTTGGTGGATAACCTAAAACCATCATCTTTGGTTGGTGGACAACCTAAAACCACCACAGGTAGTAGACCTCCCTTCTTTTAGGTCGAAGGTCTCCTTTTTTTATGAGGGACAATTCCTCTAGCAGAAGCTTTCAACTTCTTGCCAGTTTTGGAAGAGTTCCGGGAACTGCAACAAGTATTGCGTTCCAGTGTTTGTGGTCATCCTAAAACCACCTCTTTTTTCCAACATTTCATAGAGTTGATTCAGCCCAAGTGCTGTCATGTATACTTTGCAAATTTGTATTACAACTCTTTTCTTGGACTCACACATACCCCTTCGGATTAAGGGGGGATGTTGGAACACCTAATCCTACATGGGTAGGTGTGGAATGCGAAAAGTCACAATGGAGTCCAAGTGACCTTGGAATGTGAAACCAAGAGTCACACCATTGTACTATAAATGTACATCTTTGTATAATGGAAAATAAGAGAGCCTCAAGCTTATCCTTCATTGTGTGGAGTCTCTTGTGTGTGTGCTCATCTTCCTCAAACACCATGTGTGTGCTTCAACATGGTGTTTAACGAGAAATAATACTTCCATGTTCTTATTTGAACATCGGTTGTGTATATACTTGACCAAATTTGTGCATTAGACAATGAAATGACGTTGAGAATAAAATGAAAAGGATTACACATCACACCTTAGATAATTTTGGTAAAGTTTTTCTTTCTTACCCACATTATTTCTAGTGTATTTAAATTAGCAATGACCTAATTTGAGAAAATTATTTTTCCTTCTCTATTACACGTTTAGGTTCAATGTTGTCTTTTACTTCAGTTTTCTAAGTACTTATATTTTATATTTTATGTTTGGTGCTTTTTTTACAAGGTGACTTATTTTATTCTCAAGGCCCATGGTACAACATGCAATCAACGAATTGAAAAAATTAATGGAACAAAAAATTCATGGATACTTCAAGTGCCCTTCAGAAGAAAAAAGGGGTTTTGTGTCATTGGGTTTCTCTATTTGATGTGTGACCTTACATAGAAATATTTTTAGAGGAAAAAGTTGATGAATTATCAATATTAAAGTGCATAATTTGTTTTTTTCTGCCTTAAGTTTGCATGCACATATGATTTTCAACAGTAATGCAATTCAATGTGTACAATGTTGTAACTCAATTGGAAAAATAAATAAAAGAATAAAAAACCTCCTGAGATGAAATTATATCAATGTAGAAATCATATCATCATATACGAATGAATTTGTTAGTTTTATGCCCCCAATAGACTGGATGTAACTAATTTTAATAGATTTTATAACTACAAGGTAGGTTAAAGTAAATATTTATTGTTCAATACAATAAGTGGCTACCCTATGATTCCTTAGTTAGAAGCCACAACCTTAGCCTTGTTCCTCTTGTCTTCTCCAAGCCCCATTAGAGCTATAAATTCCCCCATGCATGATTTTATCAAGAGGTTGAGCTGTTTAACCTTGTTGTAGTTGTTGGTGATATTGACCCATCAAAGTCCAAATACAAAGAAGAAGTTTCCGAAATTCAAAAAATGCATAGTCTTATCAAAGAGTATAACCTGAATGGTTAGTTTCGATGGGTATGTGCGTAAAAAAATAGAGTTTGAAATGGTGAGTTGTACTTCTACATTTGCAGAAGGAGGTGAATTTATATAGGTTAGCCTTTTCCCTTGTCAAATTTTGGTTATTTCTAATGAAGGATCTATAATTTCACCTGGAGTATCCAGGTCCTCTTTAAAACTCAACATGGATGCAATATGTAACTAGATGAGGGTTTTATAACTGAACTTAAAGAGGCTAGGTACATTATATGGCCAATATAGCTGAGATATGTCATTGGGTAAAGCTTGTAAATAAAAAAATAAAATAAATGATGAAGCCAATACTCCCACAAAAATTAAACAAATAAATTATATTGATAATATATATATATATATATATCAACATGTATCAAGTATTAAAAAATTTGTATTTTGGTTTTCTGTCTCTCTCCAAGTTTAATAAATATAAGGTTAAGATGCCTTTATGATGTTCAATAATTCATCTAGAAATGAATTGAATTGAGTCTATCATTGGCATCAACATTTTTGGTCTTGGTTATTTGTTTTCCTGCAAGAGTCCTCTTCCTATCACTCATTTCATTCACAACAGGAGTTACCATAACCATGAAAACCATTTTCTCCCGGATGTAGATGTTTATACTGCATTGCTGAGCCACTGCTCTGCATGGGAGCTGGCAGGGCCACATGGCCTCGCATGGCTCACGCGGATGGGCTATAAATGCCCACAAGTAGCACTCTGTCACCATTACTCTGTCCTCGCAGTGCTAGAACTATGGCCTCTCTATCCGGCCTCTCAGCTGCCATTTTCATTACTTCATGGACTCCGGCGAATTCTTCTCTGCCGCCTCTCCCTGTCGTTTTTCTGTCCAGGTGAATTTGGCTTTCCAACCCTCCATTCGCCATTGAACTGAGAACTCTACCCTTCATCCCTCCATACACCATGGCTCTGAGCACTTGGCTCTTCATCCCTCCACTCGACCCGCTTTTCATTTGGAAGCCTCCTGCCTCTTCATCGTCCGCAAGCCAGTCTGCTTCCCCTCCACGCATGTGCTCTCCAACGACTCCATGCCTCGTAGACAAATAATGCAGTGCCGCAGGGGTCAAAGACATGGCCAGCCCTCTCATCCTCCTCACCCTCTCCGCGATGATGGTTCTATCTCCCTCAGTGATAATATCTCTGCCTCCCTTCACAATGAAGGTTCTGGACCTGTGGACTTCACGGTCAATGTGAATTCTATGGATGCCCCAAAGCTGCATCATGTCTTGACTCTCTTATCACTGCGCCTCCCAAACGTCCCTTCCACCTCGGAATCTTGGAAGCGTTTGTGGAAATCCACGTTGACACCAGCCCACTCTCAGTTCCAAAGGAAAACGGAAGCTCTCCCCACCAAAACTTTTGTGCACTCCTCGCGCGAGTGTGGTGAAAGCTCAGCCAAGGATGACAACGCTGCAACTCCGGGAACACGTTCTGTCTCCACACCTGAACCGACTGCTGAGATGTCAAAGGAGAATGGTGACTCCTCATATAAATACAGCTTCTTCATTTTGGAAGAACCACCTCCAGAAGATATGAAGAATGACAAGCTAGGACAGGAATAGTGCCACGAGACCTCCCTTCTCTACTAGTAACAATTTCAATGCTATTTTTTTGCTTTAATTTTGTGCACATGGTATGTTCAAATTTTGGTTGACTAAGTTATGTACTGGTTTCCCCATCTGGGGCATCATTGCTACTCAGAACTGGCTTAATCTTAGGACTGGTTTTCCCAACAAGGGCAGTTGCAATTTTTCTATTTTGAACATTCTTCTCGCTGGAATTGGATATTTTTGTAGTTTCGACGGGAAAGGTTTGATATGTATTATTTTTGTACCATATAATAGAATTAGACTTACCTAGAAAAAAAACCATGAAAACCATTTAAATTAATTTTTGGAGCATTAGGAGTAGGATTTAATGCATTTTTAGAAAGAGGATAATTATGGGAAATAAGAATAAGGTTACGTGCAATGATTTCTTTGGTAAATTTATTGTCAAAAAAGTTTTATTCATGTCCCTTAGGAAACATTCATGGCTTTTCAAAATAAATTTCCATGTCTTTTGAGTTAGTTTATCCATGTGGTTTGGATAATGTTCCAACCACATTACTCTTCCTTTAGGAGGGTTGTAGTAAGATCATTGCACAATAGTGTTAAGTATAATAAATAATTCCATCATTTAGTGGTTTGTACAATAGTGTTGAGGGTACACTAGAATTTTTGGAGGAGAGATATATATGGTGCTCTAGGATACACCAGTGCTCTCTTTTCCATATACTACCATAGGTGCACAAATACAAACTCACTCTTCTTTTTACCTGGATAAGAAAATGACGACACCTTTGTATTTTGCAGTGACAAGGATAACTATGTATTGGAGCTATACCTTGAGCCCTTCAATGCATCCTTTCCTTTCCCAACACGACCATATTCCATTGGTAAAGGAGTTAAATTTTTGAGCCAAGATTTGTCTTGAAGACTATTCCATGATAAATAAAGCATGCAGCCTAGGGAAAATTTTAAGGATGAAATTTGAACTTAAATTTTAGCAACCTTGGTGAATCTTACTAGTCCCTAATATCCATGTCTTAAAATGTTTGATGATAATTTTGTTAAAAAATTTAGATTTATAATTATTTATATTATACAATATATAATATTGGTGATTTTTTTAAGGTAAAATAATTTTATACTTTAAAATTTGGGCGAATTCATTTATAGAAAGATGGAAATTTGTGAATATTGTTTTTGGAAAAAAACATGGAATATTATCCCACCTGTGAATATTAGCCCCTAAAATTTTTCTTGATGCAACCATTGTCAGAATTCCTTCGAGAACACAAATACCACATCCATGTCATTTTTATTTCCCTATCTTATATATTACATAATTGTGTTTTATATTTAATTTATTATTCTTCTATTCACAATAAATCTCTATCAAATAGTAGAGAATGATGGCATGGCTTTCTTAGAGATATATAATATGAATTGATTAAAAATTTAGAGGGCTATTTCGATTCTCATATTTCTATATCAAATCTTTAGAGAAAACTATATATTCAAATAAAAATCATCTCAAATAAAAATAAAATATAGAAGCCTAATTATAAAGACGTGTATCTCTCCACTACCTTGTAATGAGTTATTTTTTGAATTATATATTAATTTCATTGATAAAACCCTGCATTTATATATTTCTTTTAGCACCAAATTGACATCATGGTAAAAATACAAATATACCATTAAATATGACCTAAATATGATTCAAAGAATCTCACCTTTAGCCTAGGCATGTGGTAGACTCAATTTCTGAGATGTGAAGTTTTATTAGGGGTGCTATTTGTTTGTATGTTTTGGTTAGAAAATGGCTTTCTCTTGGTTTTATGTGACTTTCAATTTATCATATGTAGCATGTTGCGAAATGTGAAAGAATAATGTGTGACATTTATCTTGCAAATATTGATGTTGAATGAAAGGATACAGAGTTTAGCCAAGCTATAGTCTGCTTTGGTAAAGGAAGAGGAACATATTAAAAATATGCCTAATAATACACCATATACAGAGTTTGAACATAAGTAATATATGGCTTTTTATTTTGTATATATATTATTTTTTCTACCTAAGATATCACAGCAAGAAAAATATTTATATTGTAGAAATTTTTTGAGGACCTCATTTAGGTGAATTTTTCTGATGTCCTACTTCATTGATACCTTCTCATGAAAATAATGCTTTAAATATGAATTAATATGTTCTTCAAAAAAATTACATTCAAATTTTATAGATATAAAATGAAAATAAAAATTCAATGCTTTCATTTGATTGTTACTTGATTATGTTGTGGGCATGTTATAGGAAATGTGATTGGAAAAAGGATTGGGAGACAATGTAGGGCATGTCTTGGATATGCTTCATCTATTGGTGTATATCCTTCAGTCACCTGAGCCATCAACTTTGGAAATGTTTGTAGCAGGGATTTCTATGGTTTTTAATGTTGTGAGTACTTCACCTCATGGTTATTTTGGGCAAGAAAATGTTTTAGGAATGTCAGACAAGACATTAGTGGAAAAGTAAGAAATTGTTTTATAATTTGAATGTCCATTCCATGAATCCTCTCTTTATGGTTTATGTATTTTGAATGTTTATTTTTTATTTTGTTTTATCTTTCAACTATGAAATTGAAAATACTTGGTATCATGTATATTTAATTAGTATCACACGATATTGAATAAAATCCTTTTAGATGTTTTGTGTTAAAATATATTCATGACTATTAGAAAATTTTACTTTCATGTTGTTAATTGAGCACATGTTGTTTATATACTTGACCAAGCTCATGCGGTAGAGAATGAATTTTGTTGCAAATAAAATGACAAAGATTAGACATCACAACTCAGATTATTTTTTTTCATAAGTTATCTACAACTTGAGATTTTTATCATGTAACTTAGTTGGCATGATTGTGCCTAATCTTTACCTAAAGGTCGAATACTAATTTACTAGGGTGTTCTATTCTAAGGTGATTTTTATTTGATTTGTTTGTATAGGTCATCTAGCCACTATCACTCAGTTGAACAAAACTTGTTCGAGTTTCTTTCTTTTATGGGGAAAAATGGCTTTGACATTGCTAATGTTGAGTTATATGTATTATTAATCCTTTATAGACTACTTTAATTTATATTTGATTGTTCATCTTCTTTCATGTATTACACTCTGCATTGTATATTCTTTTTCTTTCAAAAAAGGAACTCAGTATTGATGGTAATAAGTAGTAATTGAAGAAAGAGGAGAAAAATAACCCTAGAGAGAGAAATGCAAAAAGAGAGAGATAACATAATTGATCTCGTGATACCCTTAGAGCCAATATCATGCATAAGACAAACATAGTGATCGATGGTCAAATCTTCAGAGTTGATGTATTCACCTACAATGCCTTGGAAACACAATGATAATGTTTTGAAGTGATGAAACAATATTTCATGTGTAAATTGTAGTCCAACCAATATTAAGTTGGAAACTGATATTGAAATACTTGAAATTTCATATAATATAATTTATGTGGCTGAAATTATTTATAGTTGCACTTGATATTGTTTAGTATTGTAATTAACATATGTAATTTTGCATTTTCATATTAAATGAACATGGGAATTGTATGCCATTTTTTTTAATTTAGTCGCAAAATCATACTAACAAATTTATGCTGATTAATAATAAACACATAAAATCAATCTAAAACTACCAAATTTGAAGTTTATATCGATTAATGATGAACATAAATAAAATGAATATACACATAAATTATTCATTATATAATGAATATGAAACTACCAAAAAATATAAATGCCTTCTACAAATGATAAATTTGTGATTACAAATGATGACTAAATTTTGCATATATACGACTATTATTAGTTAATTTACAGTGTCTTATAACACGACCAAAATTTAGTCATATTTCTTTGGTCATTAATTGGTTTCAAATGATCACTAAAATTTGCATATATATGACTATTAGTAGCTAATTTACAGTATCTTATAACACCACTAACATTTTTGTCATATTTATTTATTCATTAATTGGTTTTCTCGGGTGATCATATAGTAATATATTTTGTTGTATATTTGATCATTAATTGTGGAAATTAATGACTAAACCAATGACTAAAGTAATGACCAAATTTATGACTAAATATACTACTATATGATAAAATTGAGACAACCAATTAATGACTAAACTAAAAATGACTAAAAGTTGGTCGCGTTATAAGATACTGTAAATTAGCTACTATTGGTCACCGACTGAAAAATGTTCATTTATATGCCAATTTTAGTCATTTTTTTAGTAACTAATTAGCTATTTTTTACTAGCGATAGGTGACTATGTAGAAAAAACGTAGAGAAGATTCGAAAGAAATCTAATATTATTCTCATTGCAACTTTAGTATAAAAACATTACTTAAAAAATTTATAATAAAAATCATAAAATAAATTTTAAGAAGTGAAAATGAATTCATAATATATTTAAAATAACTCAATAAACCTAATTTTACATGGAATATTAACCATGAAATATTTATATTAACCATAAATCTATCAAGCATCAAGAGGGATCAAATTTCTTGAGTAAACCTCTTTTTGTGTTAGGGTGGTTTAGGTAAAATTGACATTGTCAAGTTATTTAAGGATTTTGGGCTCCATGTTTATGAAAATCCACAGTTTTGTGCATGGTATTTATCTCTAATGTAGCCTATTTAAAGGTTGAACAAACTCAATGTTAATTTTTCCTAGTGACGATTATGATCAGAGAAACGATGTCTTTATACACCACCACTTATCTCAATGTTTCATGATCTTAATAGTTGGTATCAAAGGTAGATTTTGAGTAGGAAGTGGAGACCGATCAATATACAAAGAAAATGGTGGAAAGTGGTTGACATTTTTTGGTAAAAGTAGCCAGAGTATTAACCAAAAAAAATGGTGGATCATATAGAGAGACACATGGATATGGTTATCAAATTCAACATTTTTTATACAAACAAGGATTTAGAATGAAAATACGAATTTAATTACAAGTTGTTGTGGTTCAATTTAAAGCTTAAACAAATTATTTAAATGAAAAGGCAATAAACGATGACATTATAGCATATTATGAGGTATGTCGAGTAAGGTATTTGGATATTTCATGTAGAATTAGTCTCCATAGGCATTGAAGTGATACTCCAACCAACATGCATAGGATCTCAATTTTGTTGGGGTCTTGTAGCCTGCAAAAATGTATGCTATGAAGCATGGACGTAGATGACTTGAGAGTGTCACAGATGTGTTGATCTCATGACCACAATACTCAATGAGAAACTAATGTTTTTCTAGCCCTAGTGGTGCAATGTAGATGGGTAAGTGATGACGAAGACAAAAATGGGAAAGAGAATATTCCAGAATGTTATGGTCATACAAGTGGGTATGAAATGTAGATATATTGCTGAGTTTTATAAATGTTTATTATATTCTTTATTTTAAAAATAAATTATAAATTAAAAAAATTCAAGTTTTTATAAAGACACTTAGTTACCTTGAAATTAGCCATGAAAATAGCCATTAGTTGTTGGTGTACATGCACATAAAATAGTATAAATAACACTTAACTTTAGTGCTTGCATGCAATTAAGATTAACTTAGTTGATTTATCTATTGATTATTTTGTCACTATTAAATACCCAAAATTCATTCTCTCTTCCATTTTTCTCAATCCTTGCAAGTTTTTGCAATTATACTCCAACTAGGTCCTTACTTGTGCAAGCTTTAATAACTTAACATTGTATTAGAGCTATGATGGGTCTGGAGAAAGTGAATGAACATTTTTTTATAGGTTTGAATATCAAATAATTGGAAATCATTGGGAGATTGAAAGTGCCAAAATTTTCCACAAATGAAAATGTTGGAAACTACTAGAGAATTGAATTAGTGAAAGAATGTAATTCTGAGATTCTTCAATTTTCTCTCCATACAATTACTATGAACAAAATATGATGATTTTTCTTTGTCTTAGGAGAAAAGGATTGTACCAGATAGTCATGGGAATTGAGACAGAACTAATGTCAAAGGATGATAGGTTTGATTGGATTAACATATATGACATCACTTCTGGAATTTTTTGTGTATTGGTGTCTCATTATATTTTTTATCACATCATAGATATTGAATCACCCATGAAATATAGAATACATTAAAATGATTATATGGTGATGAAGATGATATAGAAGAACATTGTTTGGACACACAGATCTTGATCTATCATAATCGTCATGAAACTGGTGAAAACATCTTCAACAACATGAAAAAATATTCTTAACATAGCATTGCACATGACGACTTTGTGTTGGAGGCAAAAATATCTTTCAAAATTTTGTTGATATTAATGCAAGGGACCATGCAAAAGAGAGTGACATAAGAGAGAAGTGTCCAACACATAGTAAAAAAGTTGGTGTAGGAAAGGGAGATGTAGTGCAAGGAGGCACCTTGTGAAGCGTTCCACGACATCGAGCAGGTAAGGACATGTGCCAGAAAATTGTAGGTTTTAACCCTCTACACAATTACCTGGAAATGAATTCTTAAAACATAAAAATAAACAATGGCGAGAACAAAAAACAAATATACATAGATATTTTCCCCTCTATACCAAAATCGGGACTACCAGATTGATTTTTCATTATATTCCATTCTAAATTAAAATATATATATAGATATGATCAAGCATTCAAAAAATGCAATCCATAACCATGGATTAGAACATAACCATAGTTCCCTTGACCGGACCCACAAAATATCATGGGCATAAAACCATCATGCCCACAACCATGTGCAAAAACCATGCACAAAACCATTGGTTGGTTCTCCCACCATATCTGGGTTCGCCTCCCATCTTTGGGTGTACATAAGAAAAAAAAAATCTTGAGGTGATGCCCTCAACCCCATGCAAGGGGGCTACGACCCCAAGCTGCACCTGACACAACATACAACATGTCAATTCAGTCGTGCAGATAATATAACACATACCCAACATAAATATAGTAGTTACGATTTTGGCATGATTGTCAAAGGGAAGTAAGGTCAGCGTGATAGAAAAATATGGACATATTTGCAAAGGGAAGGAAGCCGGTAGAGTGGTGACAAGTTGGTAGCAAATATTTTTAGTAAGCATTACTAGGCAGTTAAATGGCATAAGACAATTGGAAATAAGTGGTCAGAGAATATCCAAACCATTAGCTAAAGTGGAAGATAGTTGTAAAGGAGGATAAGTAGGTTTAGGAAGACCAATAAGCTATGGAATATTGAAGTGAAGGATATTCAATCTTAGTTGGAGAGTGAGCGAGACGAACAATGAATTGTTGTTGCTATGTTCTTTGTTCAATTGCTTAGTCATAATGACTTTTTTGTGTCTGTAGCTACTGTGCAACAAATGTATAGATGGAATATTCTATAGTAGAGTCAACAATGTTTTTCTACCTTGTAATGGTTGATGTACTGTTCCATGAGAAAATATAATAAGGTTGTTTATCCGAGCTTAGTTTATTCCTATTGTAGCACACTATTCTTCTTCCTTTACATTAGAGGAAATTTCAATCTAAAAGTGCCCATGAAATTTTCATGTAATTTCCATATCATAATATGTAAACCAAGAAAAGTCCTTTAAATTTAAAAATAGGTATATGTAAATATTTTGGAGGGAAAACAAGAAAAACTACATTTTTTTTTGTATTTTTGGCTTATCTCCTTATAGGTTTAAATAAATTTCAGGTGTAGACACTCATTGGATGCAAATTAAATTCCACATCCAACGACTACCCATTATGCATACCTTTGAGAAGACCCACATTGTTAAAAGTGAAAATACATTAAAAAGGTGTGTTCAACATGTTTTATAATGTATTTTAAATTTTTATCAATGTCATTCTTCTCAAAAGTATGGCTCAGTGATACTCATTGGATGCGGAATTTACTTCTACATCCATTGAGTGTCTACACTTAAAATTTAACTAGGCTATGAGAGATAAACCCAAATACAATAATAAAAAATAGTTTTCTTATTTCCCTCCAAATTCATAACTCTTACTTTTTAATTTCAACTATTATTTTCTTAATTTTCCTCAGGAGGCTAATTTTAGGATGAAATTGCCTCTAATGTTTTGAAGTAATGAAAATATCAATGAATTTCTCCCTATGTTCTAGTGTATGAGTGTTCTATCCTATTGATATTACTATCCTTTTATTGGTTGCCTCATAATATAATGTTGATATAGTAGTTGTTAATATTTTGTGTAGCTAAGAGATTTAATGGCACTGTTGTAGTTTCATCATGATGCTCTTATGTATGTTGTTTGTCCAATTGATATAAGATGATTGAAAAGAATGTGGAAACGCATGGGATACTTATTTTTTGATAATTTTCTAGGAAATGAATAGCACGCTAACTAGATCATGTAGAAATCCACCAATTATCTTGTGACATATGAACTTATAATGATTGTGAGGTGTTTATATGTTATGTTTATAGACCCCCATGTGGTAAGATGAATTCCTGGTGTCACAGAATCACAGTAATACTATCTATGGAAACCTAGTTCCAACAATGCCCCATAGTACCTCAGGTGAGACTTTATCCACTTTATGGGGTGATGTCGAAAGGGCTAGTGATGAGTGGGTTTGTTGGCTGAATTGCGCTCGAAATCCCAAGTTTGTTAGATCCCTGTGTGCCAAATGTTTCCATTGTCGAGACCGAGATCATTATATGATCGGATTATTCTATGATAAAAATGTGGAAACCATGGAATCACACCAAGAAATAAATTACTTAATGGCTTAAGTGGACGGAGAAAAATTTTGTAGCAAGAGAAATCTAAGGTATGGCATTGAGCATGAATAAATGGTTACAAAAGTATGTGTTTATTGAGCATCATTAACATTTCTTTAGACAATTCCAAAACATTCTAACGAGGAGGGTTCAACAACTAAAGGATAATGATTCGACTTACCACCATAATGGACCAAAATGGTGGACTCTAAAGGAGGTGCATCAGTTTCATGTAGTGAGTAATGAGATCTCACGTGCTATCAATTTCTAGTTTGAGAGTCTGTTGGAAGGTTATCTTATTGAATTTTCAATAGAAGTGATAGTACCCTATACTGCAATGCAACATAAAATCCTGAAGGGCCTGTGAGGTGGATTTATATGGTCAATGAGATTATCCATTAAAATGATGCTTTATAGCCATGAAGTTCTATCCCCGGAGTTAGATATCATGAGATACTAAAGCTATTACATGCCAAGGGGAAATTGGGTGAGAACGAGGAGGTAGTCTAATAAAAGGGGAGATGGAAAAATAGTAGGGAGACTGCAGTGGAGACTAAAGGAGAGTATGGGAATGCGGATGTGAATGCAAAGAGATAGGATGGAGGTAGAAGACATAGAGGGTGGGATATTAAGGAGTGGAAATAGGTTTTGACGAAGTGATGTGGGAGGAGGTTGGTTAGAATCAATTCTTGCCATAAGGAGAAGCCAGAAAAAAGGGTGAGGAAAGGCCACTAGAGTATGAGGAGTATCACAAGTGATGAAAAATATGAAGGAAATCATTTTGGTACCCACACATTGAAGAGGAGGAATAAGAGCAGCTCATTCCACACAACATAGATTTTTTGAACCCTATAAAATAGAGTCAGATCATGCTTGGTTTCAAACCTACAACCCCACACCCTTCTACAAAGATAGAGGTAACTACTAAACACACTATATCAAATATTTAAAACAGAAATCCTAGGAAGGATTTAGAGGTACTAGTAGTAGTGGATTTGGTCAAATAGTATAAGGAGTATCATAGGGTCCATAAGTTCAATTTAGTCTACAGAAAAGTGTGCATTTTTCTAGTGTTTGGGTAGGTGTGACTAGAAGTACTTAATCAGCGAGTACTGCACAGAGCCTGATGGCAGGTGTAGAATTGAGGATTCCTATGTTCCATGGTCTTGAGAATGAGGACTCAGAACAACACTTATTTGTTTGTGAACTCATATGGGGACTGAATCAGGTCTTGGATGAGGCAAAAAATATTGCACAGTTGGAAGTTACCTTCATAGATTTCCCATTGACATGGTATATGAAATTTAAGGTCACAACCCAAATTATATAGAACAAGATGTTGAATGATATTAAGCAAGCTCTAATCAAAGATTTTAAAATGCTAAAATTCAATTCTCAATTCATTATCAAGCAAAGGGGTATTAAATAGGGGCCAACTGAATCAATATGGGATTTCAACCAAAGGTTCAAGATCTCAAAGGATAGGTTGACGTTCAAAATTGCAGATGCACAACATTAAGAGTGGTTTATTTCTTATCTACTTCTAGATATTAGGATACCCTTAATGCAAAAATGAATCAACTCACAGTCATAATCATTGGAAATTTCATTGAAGCTAGAAGATTCTCTAGCATGGAACAAATAGAATACTAGTATGGAACAGGTGCAATCTCAACTAGCAGTGCTAACTCTTCAACTACAATATCTAACTAAGGGGAAAGAGAAGTGAGATGAAGTGTGGTGTATTATTTTCGAAATAAAAGGTTTTTTTAATAATGAATGCAAGTTTCTAACAAACTATATGGTGACTAGAACAGCTAATCCACTCACGTAGGGTAGAGGTTTGTGGTGTGAAGTTTGTTGAGTATGGGGTTAAACCCCACATAATTTTCTGAAGAAGAAGAAGTATGAGGCAACTGCATGTAACTTATTTTTTGAATTCTACAAATTGAAGGGGCATAATATCCACCATTCCACACATTTGAATTAATGCGTGAATATACATTTGATTAATTTTTGGTATAAGGACCTAAAGAATTGAAGTTTCAATGATCGGATTCAATCAGACATAATATAACCAAACCAAACCTTACAATTAGCTTGTTCGAGCATAAAGAATGGTAGATAGAGGTATAAGAGGACTAGCGAGAGGAAGTGGAGGAATTGGAAGAGGTGAGGGACCTCTCATCGATTATAGTTGTGGACATCTAGGACCCCTTGAAATGGATTTCCCTAATCCCTATTTCACATGTACCTATTGTAGAGAGTTGGATGATGTGACTAAGAATTTCCTTCGGCTGATTGATAAATGGTAAGAGAAGAAGGGGAAAAATTTACAAATGATAATTCTTGTGCCACGTAGGACCCAACCTCAAGGTACAGAAGTCACACATGGAGGTGCCAATATAGGAGCAGATGTTGTAAAGTTGGGAGATAAGCTGCCACATTGGGATAGAAAACCACATGAACCACTTCCAAGGTTCAACCCTATCCAATAGAAGGAAACTTACAAGGAAGCTCTAAGGGAGACGAGTCTCATATAATTGGAAAGGCTATACATACTCCTCGATGTTGTGATGCAAGTTGTCTATGATGACACCGCTTGTAGAGAGACGGTGATAGAATAAGATCCAATTCATAACCTACTACAGAGTTTTCTTGATTGTAGAAATTAATGTGTAGATCCTAAAATACTCATGAAATTTACTAAATCACAAGACTATAATCTATTCTACTGATCTACAGAAGAAAATTCACAATTGAGAACACAAATCATTAACATGCAACAAGATTCAACACACAAACATAAATATTTATCTAAGGGAAATCAACTCCTCAAAAACCGTAACTATCTGTATTTCATTCATCAAATAACCTAGACGAATAGAATATGATTTTCTCAACGTTGAGCTCAGCCTGCACCTGTATCTTCTATCCTCTGTCTGATTGACTGAACCTAGACAATACTTAGCCAAAATTCCAATCCTCCAAGCTCCTATTTCTTTGCATTGTTCCCTTGGGAAATTTCCCTTATTTTTTAGGAATTTCTGACCAAGGAATTGTGCAATTACCATAGGGAAATTCTATGACTGCATGCACCCCCTATACAACTTGGATTAGTTTACAACTAATAGTACACTTCCCTTGAACTCCAAATAGAACTGGGTACCTTGAATTCACTGCATGCATCCATTCTTTTGGGTTGATTGATCAGTTAACTCGATGACCACTCAGTGTGACTGAAGTTACATTACACAACCTACCCATCCACTAGTTTGTCAAATACTTGGAACTACTTTAAATGAAAATAACTCAACTCAACTGAATTCGATTAGTAGAAATTGGAAATCAATCATGTATAACTGAACTCAAGTGTCTCCAAATCGAATTAAATGAGCTAAATGTCACCTCGGTTAACTACCTCTAAGTATTCTGCTAAAATTCAAATTCAAATTTTATTCTAGTTTGACCAAGGAGAAGTCAAAACTAGATTTTCTTGTTGCATTTTCAACACTCCCTCTTAGTAAGAAAGGGATTATCAGATACCCCAATTCCACTTCTATGGAAATCAAATTTCCATCTTGACAAATATTTTTTCATAATGTCTGCATCCTATTCCTATATTGGAATGTATTGCAGCAAACATGATCCACCTCTGCACAAAATATCATAGATGGTGGTACAATATATCTATGCGTTTAGACTGATTGTGAAAAACTAGATTCTCAAAGAGTTTGATACAACTTTGATTGTCACAGTAAATCGCAGTAGGATCCTATTGAGGCCCAAAAATCAGTGCAACATCGGGAAAAACACTTGGTCGGGGACTTGAAAATCACCCCTTATTCATTTCATATGGTGGCTACGACTGGATTTATGGGACCAGTTTCCCAATGAAATATAATTGGGTGGATGGAAGGTATTATAATTGAATGTAACTTGATGGATGTGGATGATAACAATCTTGAAGTAAATAAATATACCTAAATATATATATCCTGGGATGAATTATCTTTATGTGTGATTTAAAGAGATGATATTTCAACGAATTTAAATAAATATTATACAAACATTTAGAGATATGGAAACAATTTAAAATAATTGATTTAATTAAATAGTTAACTAAATCAATTGAATAAGCATATATCGCATCCGTTTACTGCATGTATTGAATATGTATAAAATATGGCAATCGAACATGTTCAAAAGTAAATTAATGCTTGATTGTTTTAAAAAGATACATATAGAAAAACACCATAACAAAATTCCACTATTTCTCGATGTATACACTAACTACGCTCATTTGAGAAATAGTATCTGGTCCAGCCTTTTCTATTAAGAAAACTTGAATAGTACAAAAGTGTGACTTCTGTAAAGTCTTCCTTTCAAAATTTCAGGACCCCTTTTTAAAAGACATGAAGAGGTTTATATAATAAAATAGAGAGATTAAAAATAGTAATTACAATAAAATATGAGGAGGTTTAAACAACTCTCCTTTAAGTAATTGAAAATAAAAATAGAAACATAATTTAGTGGGGTGAATTTCTTGAAGACTGCACTATTGTCTCATCAACGATTTTTTCCTTCAGTTGAACGATGTTGGCTGAACCTCAGGAGGTTGTCCTGGCCTGATGCGCAGCTGTCAAGTGTAAACTACATCTGAAATTTAAGGCATCGTATAGGAAGAAGTATTTCATAGACAGCGCAACATGAGCCATTAGCTATGTTTCTTAACCAAATATTTCCAATACTTTTCCCAACCCAACTTTTATAATTTTCCGAAGCTTTCCTCTTTTACCTTGGAGATTTTATGCCATTCCCTTATCAAATATTTAACAATTGGAAGAGAACCAGGAGGGAATCTATCAATAATATTAGCAGTGATGATATTATGGCTGAATGTTTCAACAATATTATTAGCCACATCTCAAGCTCCACAGATGGCCCTTTCAGCTTGTTTCAATTGTATGTCCCAATCAGTAAATAAAATTTCCTTTTTGGAATGCTCAATCTTCGGAAGATTAGCTCTTTCACCTCATTAGTAGTATCTTGCCAGGTGACATATTGTGACACCTTGTCGTCAATCTCATCGAAGCTGATTCTTTAGTCTACTACTTGATTCATCAGTAAATCGCTTTTCTCATATAATTCAATGATACTTGACAACATTTTATAGAAAACAACTTGTTTTTGTGCCAATAGGGTATTCAATTATAGTGCTTCCTTCCTGAATTCATCTATTTTTGGGTTGTATTTCAATTGCTCAAAAGTGAATCGCAAGTGATGAATTTGAGTATTGTTAGAACTATTTTTCAGTTTGGTGTTGCAGCTTTAATTGATCAAGGCTATCTTGGAGCTGGGACACTTGCACCTGTAGTTTTTGGTTGACACTCTGCTTCTTTGCATGTAATTCATGTTCCAATTGTAGGATTCTTTCATCCTTTTCTTTGATTAACTGTTGAACTTCGGTGGCCTTATCTATCGTAGAAGATTCATAGGCTCCTGCAAACTGGGTCAAACAAGTTAGATCCTAAGAAGGATCTTCTTGTGAATATTTCCAAACGACCTCCATAGGATCATCTCCTGTAACAAGGAGTTGAGACCATTATGTTCTCCTCCTTTTTCTTTGTCTACTCATGATGAATTTATGCTTGGGACTATAAAATATGTATAGAGGAGGAATTTATTCAATTTTAAATACAATTTATGAAGCACGGTACATCGAGATGAACTCCACTTGTTCTGTGCTAACTGACTTGTCAGTTGATCCAACAGTAAACGGATTCTTACTTTTTCTTTTAGGCCTTTGCACTCTTTGTTGATGACCAGTGATCACCACTTCTTGGTATCCTTGTAGTTTTTTATTAAAATCCTTCTATACATCATTCAAGTTACTTGGAAACTCTAAATCCATGGTTTTAACTTCAGCATATTTATGCTCTTCAGTTTTGCTAAGGACTTCAGTATCCTTAGGTGTTTGTTATTTTTCCTGCTCTTTCTGTGTGATGGCATGGGATACCTCTAGCATATTTAAAGGAATCACATCCAATATTTTGTTTCTATAATGCTTGAACTTTGACAACTGATGTGGATTAAGGCATGATGTTGCTAACTTCTGAAATGTAGAATAAGTGTCGACTGACTCAAACAAGTCATCAAAATCATATTCTTTATGCACAAAAGGCCTGATTTTTGCTTGAGTGGTAAAATCATTGTAAATAATTTCAAACATAAAATTTGATTGACTTATAACCCTGCATGTTTATAGTTGTCTAACATGTAGACACCACAGTGAATCAGAAACGAGGGCCATAAAGCTTTCTTGGCTTCCTTCAGAAAAATAGTTAATCCATTGCCGGCATTTTGATAAGTGATTTCTCTGCAAGAAGCTTATCCAGAAAATACAATGGTAAAACATGTGGCCAAGCCAAACTCCCGAATACTGTGACATAGGTAAACAATTCTTCACTGAACCATTTTCCAATGGATGAGATGTCAACTTGAGCTTCCTTAGATAACCTGGGGGCTTTTTCATTGAACACGACTTGAAATAAAGGGAACATAACTCCATGGAATATTTTATAGAAATGATTTTCATATTTTGACTCCAATAAAATGCTATGATAGACATGAATGGGGAGAGGATCCTGGGTAGTCCATTTCCAACCCATGGTTGGAAAATCTGAGGTAAAACATACAACTTCCATAATATAAGTGCTCATGTAAAATGGGAGAAATATTTTGGATGAAATAGAACGATTCTTTCTATATTTCAGAATCTTGGTGGTGATATTTTTTGGCAAAATGGTTCCCCAATCCATGATATAATAATCTGTGACTAGTTCCATTAGGGAAACCCATTCAACAGAAAATTTGGTGGTATCGGGCTGACCGAAGAGTCTAGATATCATTGCAGAAACATAACTGATATGAAATGGGTGGCTGACTTGTTATGCTATGCAAGCACCTCCCACTCAATTAAACAAATTAAGATCTTGCTTATACTTGACTAGGCGGAATTGAATTCTTGATTCAGGTGTATGTGTTTTAAACTATTTTAATGCTTTAAGTGTGAGGAATTAATTTATTTTTTTGCTGATAATAAGCATGTACAAAAACCACAAAGTGCAGCAAATAAGCATCAACACATAACAACAAATTTAATAAATGAGTTCACCCGAATGTCGTGGTCTACGTCTCGTTGAGCCATTGTCAATTGAATTGGTTCTTTAAGATTATGATGGATAATTTTCTTTCACAACTAACTACTCAACTCCAATGGTTATTTAAACTGAACTAATGGGTTTAGAATACCATCATACCCCTGGAATGGTTGTTATCTCTCTGGAAATGGATCTGGGCTCCCTTTGACTTCACCTCTACTATCGGTGCCCTTAAGATTCCCTGAGCTTCTCTGTAGCACTAACTCCCTTAGAAGTCATTTTATATCCCTGAAACCTTTTCTACTATCTCCATCATATATCATACATCCAAAATAGACTGATCATTTTCTCCAAATGAGCTCTGGCTCCCCAATCTAGGCCTTCAACCCTTGATCGCCCTAGGTTGTCCGAAACTTCCCTGTGGCTTATTTGGATCTATAAGTCTCGAAATGGCGAATGTCCAAAATAGTCATAATAGACTATTCACTTGTTGAAAAAGGCCTTTGGATGCTCTGTTTATGCCCCCAACACCTGGTGGCACCCTGTGGCTCTAACCTCATTGAAAACTTCTCTGATGAATCGCGGCCCTCGGAAGTATCCAAAAGCTTCTAAAAATCCTTCGATTAGATTCAGAAGGTTGAATATAGTCAGAATATACTATTGGTTTGCTGAGAATGGTCACCGGCTTCTCTGGCTAGGCCTCATTCTCCTGTTGGCTCCTGGTGGCCTTTGTGGCCCTTGGAACGTCTATGAAGAAAAATAGCACTCATAAGTTCTCTGATGGCTCTAAAAACCTCACCAATGGCTCTAGAATTTCCAAGAAATTCGAAATTGACTATTCACGCTCTCATAATGGTCGAAAATTGAGTGAGTTATGACCAAAAACAACTTTGCCCCAATTTCTCCTCCAAAACTAGAAAAACTCCAGTTAATTCCGCCAATTTAGGAACTGCGTCCAAATTTAACACTCTGCCATATTGGCCACCAACTTAATCTGCACTTAATTAGTGTATAAATAGGAGTTTATGAAGTGATAAGCACATTTTTATGTTTAAGAGTGATTAGCGCTAATTTATGATAAACCATGGCCTATTATCATTAATCTCACATTAGTGTTTTAATAAAACACATAGGCACTAATACTGTCTTAACTCCCGCTGGTTTATATGTCATAGCCCCTAGTTTCTTGTTATCGGTCTCATTGGCAGGGGTTGGCTCGAGGGGCTGGCCCCCTCCAAACCCCCATATGCTGGCGCGGAGAAATTTAAATGCATGTCCTGATAATAAATAATGATTGGGCACATGGCCCGTTGGTGGAGATGCTTTGTTAGTAAGGGGGAAATCACGGGTTCAAATCCCAGACATCGACCCTGTGTGGTCTTTTGCACAACATCACATACGTGACCACCTTGGCATGATACATGGAGTTTGATTTATTCCACTAACCTTGGCATGGTATATATATGTTGGCACCATTACAATAATATGTTGGCATAAAATAACACCGACCATTACCATATAAACGTTGTTTTGGGTTTTAATATAAAATGTGGATTTTTTTTATATAATACAAAGTTTTAAAATCAATATTAATATAATATATGACATTTTAAAATCATATAAAATATTAAACATATAATTATATATATATAATATATTAATTCCAACTTTAATATATTAAAAATAATTTCCCACATAGATTAAAGTGGCTAATTTTGAAGTTTACCTTGGAATTCAAAGTGCAATAACTTCTTCATACGGTGTCAAGTTTTCGAACCAATGATGGCACCGGAATCAGGAAGACGATATCTATTCGGTCACTTAGGTTTGGCATACTTTTGAACACCTTGAAATTTGAGCTATAACTTAGGTCCTGATCCAAATCTGATCACTCCTCCCCATTGGGAATATTTTGGACCCCAAAAGACTTGATTATATGTTCAGTACATGAGAGTACAGCTCCCTCACCTTTCCAACCTCCATCCACATTACCTTTCTTGGCTTAGTGCCTTTGAGCCCCAAACTCAAATCTAGTCAACACTTCCCCTTCTTTGATACTCTTGTCCTCCTGTCAATAATTGTATCTTCTTTGAGCTCATCCAGAAATTCTGCCGAGACATCTTCAATAGAAGGTAGCTGAACATCACTTCCTTGATCATCGATCAAAAGTAGCTCATACAAACATAAGTTTTCAACAAAAATACTTGCATACATGATTGAAATTTGCATATGTACAAATGAATGTATGTCTTACTGGGTCAAGAAGTCAAACCATTTCTTACCAAGCCACTTCCATGGTGATTTTTCATGCTGAAAATCTTCTTCTTGTGAAACATTGGGTCTCACATCATTAATGGAATATTTTGTTCCATTTTCGCCAATATTTTTACCCTCTTGCTTCAAATTCTTGGGATGATTGGTATGCAATGTCCAACACTGGGCAATAATATGTCCCTTCTTCTGGAAATGTGTGCAAATCTTTTTCATCTTCTGTGCAAGTTTCCTTCGCTTCAACTATTTCTTGTATGCCTTCATCCTCTTCTAGCATTTTAAAACTTCATGGTTACACAAACCACAATAGGAACAACAACTCTTTCTTCCTTTCATGCATGCAGACTTGTCATGCTTAACATAATTAAAAAAAGCTTGACTATGGGAAGAATTATACCTCAAATGCTGTTTTGCATGTCCATCTTTTTTACCTTCTTGAGGAGATCAACTTGTAGAGGTTCGAGCTCTCTTTTGACGACTAATATCAGTGTTCATGTCATGATAGCTGTCAGAAATCTCTTGCTCACCATAACCTTCATGTCTACAAACATCCTACTGTAACATAGCCTTCAAACAATGGTAGTCCTCTTGAAAACAAACTTGACATGTTTGTGGGTTTGAAATTGCAACACAAGTTCTTCTTGGAGTTGTCTCAAATGCCTTCATGGTTGTAGATTTTTCGCCATAAGATTGAACATAGCATAGACCAAACTTCTTAGACCTTTCCTCAACCACAATAGGCTTAATCATGCTTTGTGTATGTTTACCTAGACCCTTTCCTTCATAGGCCATTTTTAACATCAACTTGGACCCTATACCTCTAGTGTGGTTTTCAAATGAACCTACACATCTATCTAAAGAGGAATTTGAAGACAAATTTGAGTGACTTACCTCTGCTTCACGCATTTTCTTAGTTAAGGAATTTTGGGCATGATGGAGTTGCATCTCCATCTCATGCATTCTTTGAAGAAGTCCTTCTTTCTCTCACTTCATAGCAACCAATTTATCATGAAGTCTAGTGCTTTCCTTTCCATCTTCATACAGACTTTGCACCATATCCTTCAGGATGTAGAAATCCCGCTTCATCTCTTCATCGAAGAGACTTGTAAAAGACGATTTAGAAAACTCACTTGAATAAGTTGTCATCATTATGTAAATGAATTAAATAACTTCAACAAAAATTCACAAATCTTGAAAAATAATTTGGCTATAGATTCAAGCTCTTCTTTGCAGCTTGTATCTCTTCTTCAAGCTACCACTTTTGCAAAAAATCCCTCTTGTGCTTCAAAGGTTGCCTTGAGGTACTTTGGGTAAGGGGAATGCTTTTATCCTTCTTCCTTCTTGTCCTCTTCTAGACTTTAGCTAACAGTAGCTCCCCTTCACCTCTAGCAATCTCAAACTTGTAAGCATCAATCAATTTGCAAACAATTAAATTCTTTGCACTGTTAAACACCTTTTAAGTCAAACAAACAACCTAGTTCTTTGTCAAGCAAGAAACCTAGTGCTCTGATACCACCCGATCTGAAATAGGTGGCTGAATTTTTATGCTATGAAAACACCTCCCACTCAGTTAAACAAATTAAGATCTTGCTTATAATTGACTCTGCGGAATTGATTCTTGATTCAGGTGTATGTGTTTTAAACTGTTTTAATGATTTAAGTGTGATGAATTGAACATTTTTTTTTGCTGATAATAAGCATGTACAACTACCATAAAGTGAATCAAATAATCATCAACACATAACAGAAAATTTAATAAAGGAGTTCACCCGAATGTCGTGGGCTACGTCTCCTTGAGCCATTGTCAATTGACTTGCCTCTTTGGGATTATGATGGATAATTTTCTTTTACAAGTAACTATGGCAACTCCAATGGTTATTTTAACTAAACCAATAGGTTTATAATACCATCATACCCCTGGAATGGTTGTTATCTCTCTAGAAATGGACCTAGGCTCCCTTTGACTTGACCTCTACTATAGGTCCCTTAAGCTTCCCCTAGCTTCTTTGTGGCACTAAATCCCTTAGAAGTATTTTTTATGTCCTTGAAACCTTTTCTACTGTATCTATCATATATCAAACATCCAAAATAGACTAATCATTTGCTCCAAATGAGCTTTGGCTCCCCAATCTAAGCCTTCAACCCGTGATGGCCCTAGGTTGCCCAAAACTTCACTGTGGCTTCTTTGGCTCTATAAATTTCAAAATGGCTCTAAAAATCCTTTTAATGGATTCAAAATGTCCAAAATAGTCAGAATAGACTATTCACTTGCTGAAAAAGGCCTCCAGCTGCTCTAGTTATGCCCCCAACACCTGCTGGCACAAGGTGGCTCTCGGCTCACTGAAAACTTCTCCGAACCATCTCGGCCTTCAGAAGTATCCAAAAGATTTTGCATATGCTTTCATTGGATTCATAAGGATAAATATATTTAGAATATACTATTGGTATATATACGTTGGCACCATTACAATAATATGTTGGGATCATATTAAAATAACACCCACCATTACTATATGTGACCACCTTGGCATGATACTTGGAAGTTTTAAAATCTATATACATATATATCTATATATATATATATATATATATATGACATTTTAAAATCATATAAAATATTAAACAAATAATTATATATATAATATATTAATTCCAACTTTAATATATTAAAATTAATTTCCTACATATATTGAATTGGCTAATTTTGGAGTTTACCTCGACATTCAAAGTGCAATAACTTCTTCATATGGTGTTAGTTTTTCAGACCATTCATGGCACCAGAATCAGGAATACGAGATCTATCCGGTCACTCAAGTTCGGCACACTTTTGAACACCTTGAAATTTGAGCTATCACTTAGGTCTTGATCCAAATCTAATCACTCCTCTCCATTAGGAATAATTTGGACCCCAAAAGACTTGATTACCTGTTCAGTAGATGAGAGTAAAGCTCCCCCACCTTTCCAACCTCCATCCACTTTGCCTTGCTTGGCTTAGTGCCTTTGAGCCCCAAACTCGAAGCTAGTCAACACTTCCCCTTCTTTGATACTCTTGTCCTCCTGTCAAGAATTGTATCTTCTTTGAGCTCATCTAGAAATTCTGGTGAGACATATTCAATAGAAGGTAGTTAAACATCACTTCCTTGATCATTGATCGAAATTAGCTCATACAAACGTAATTTTTCAACATAAATACATGCATACATGACTGAAATTTTCATATGTACAAATGAATGTATGTGTTACTAGGTTAAGAAGTCAAACCAATTCTCTCCAAGCCACTTTCATGGTGATTTTTCATGCTGAAAATCTTCTTCTTGTGAAACATCGGGTCTCACAGCGATGATGGAATCTTTGGTTCCATTTTCGCCAGTCTTTTTATCCTCTTCCTTCGAATGCTTGGGATGATTGGTTGGATTTAGTGTCAAACATTGGGCAATAAGATGTCCCTTCTTCCGATAATGTGTGCAAGTTTTTTGCATCTTCTGTGCAAGTTTCCTAGGCTTTGACTATTTCCTCTATGCCTTCATGCTCTTCCAACATTTTAAAACTTCATGGTTACACAAACCACAATAGGAACAACAACTCTTTCTTCCTTTCATGCATGCAGATTTGTCATGCTTAACATAATAAAAAACAACTTGACTATGGGAAGAATTATACCTCAAATGTTGCTTTGCATGTCCATATTTTTTACCTTCTTGAGGATATGAACTTGTAGAGGTTCGAGCTCTCTTTTGAAGACTAACATCAGTGTTTATGTCATGATAGTTATCAGAACTCTCTTGCTCGCCATAAACTACATGTCTAAAAACATCCTACTGCAACACAGGCTTCAAACAATGACAGTCATCTTGGAAACAAACTTGACATTTTTGTGGGTTTGAAATTGCAACAAAATTTCTTCTTAGAGTTGTCTCAAATGCCTTCATGGTTATAGAGTTTTTTCCATAAGATTGAACATAACATAGAGCAAAATTATTAGACCTTTCCTCAACCACAATAGACGCAATCATGCCTTGTGCATGTTTACCTAGACCCTTGCCTTCATAGCCCATTTTTAACATCAAATTGGACCCTACAACTCTAGTGTGTTTTTCAAATGAACCCACACATCTACCTGAAGAGGAATTTGAAGACAAATTTGAATGATTTACCTATGCTTCACACGTGTTTGGCCAAGGCCTCTTGGGCATGATGGAGTTGCATATCCATCTCAAGAATTCTTTGAAGAAGTCCTTCTTTCTCTTGCTTCATAGAAACCAATTTCTCATGAAGTTTAGTGCTTTCCTTTCCATCTTCATACAGACATTGCACCATATCCTTCAGGGTGTAGATATCCCACTTCATCTCTTCATCGAAGATTCTTGTAAAAGAGGATTTAGAAAGTTCACTTGAAGACGTTTTCATAATTATGTAAATGAATTAAAGAACTTCAAAAATAATTCACAAAGCTTCAAAAATAATTTGGCTGTAGATTCAAGCTCTTCTCTGTAGCTTATATCTCTTCTTCAAGCAGCCACTTTTGCAAATAATCCCTCTTGTGCTTCAAGGGTTGCCTTCAAGTCCTTTGGGTAAGGAGAATGCTTTCAACCTTCTTCCTTCTTGTCCTCTTATGAACTTTAGCTAATAGTAGCTCCCCTTCACCTCTAACAAACTCAAACTTGTAAGCATCAATCAATTTGCAAACGGTTAAATTTTTTGCTCTGTTAAACATCTTTCAAGTCAAACAAGCAACCTAGTGCTCTGTCAAGCAAGAAACCTAGTGCTTTGATACCACCTAATCATAAATGGGTGTCTGAATTTTTATGCTATGAAAGCACCTCCCACTCAGTTAAACAAATTAATATCTTGCTTATAATTCACTGCGGGGAAATGAATTCTTGATTTAGGTGTATGTGTTTTAAAATATTTTAATGTTTTAAGTGTGACGAATTAAAAAGAAAATTTTTGCTGATAATAAACATGTACAACAACCATAAAGTGCAGCAAATAAGAATCAACACATAATAACTAATTTAATAAAGGAGTTCACCCGAATGTCGTGGGCTACGTCTCCTTGAGCCATTGTCAATTGACTTGCCTCTATGAGATTATGATGGATAATTTTATTTTACAAGTAACTACTCAACTCCAATGGTTATTATAACTGAACCAATAGGTTTAGAATACCATCATACCCCTGTAATGAATTCTATCTCTCTAGAAATGGATCTAGGCACCCTTTGACTTGACCTCTACTGTCAGTGCCCTTAAGCTTCGCCGGGCTTCTCTATGGCACTAACTCCCTTAGAAGTCATTTTCTGTCCCTAAAAAGTTTTTTAATGTCTCCATCATATATCATACATCCAAAATAGACTGATCATTTGCTCCAAATGAGCTCTGGCTCCCCAATCTAGGCCTTAAACCCCTGATGGCCCTAGGCTGCCCGAAACTTCCCTGTGGTTTCTTCAGCTCTATAAATCTCCAAATGGCTCTAAAAATCCTTTCAATGGATTTCTAATGTCCAAAATAGTCATAATAGACCATTCAATTTCTGAAAAAGGCCTCTAGCTACTCTGGTTATGCCCCCAATGCTTGGTGACACCATGTGGCTCTAGGCTCACTGAAAATTTCTCTGAATCATATCGGCCTTTAGAAGTCTCCAAAATTTTCTGCAAATCATTTCATTGGATTCAGAAGGATCAAGATAGATATAATAGACTATTGGTTTGCTTAGAATGGTCACTAGCTGCTCTGGCTAGGCCTCATTCTCATCTAGCTCCTGGTGGCCCTAGTGGCCCTTCAAACTTCTCTGAAGAAAAATCAAACTCATAAGTTCTCTTATTGCTCTACAAACCTCACCAATCGCTCTAGAATGTCCAATAAAGTTGAAATTTACTATTCACACTCTCAGAATGGTTGAAAATTGAGTGAGTTATGACCAAGAACAACTTTGCCTCAATTTCTCCTCCAGAACTGGAAAAACTCCAGTTAATTCTGCCAATTTAGGAATTGCCTCCGAATTTAGCACTCCGGCATATTGGCTACCAACTTAATCTACACTTAATTGGTGGATAAGTAGGATTTTATGAAGTGATAAGATCAGTTTTATGTTTAAGCATGATTAGTGTTGCTTTATGATAAACCATGGCTTATTATCATTAATCTCACAATAGTGTTTTAATAAAACACATTAGGCGCTAATACTGTCTTAAATCCCACCGATTTATATGTCAGAGCCCCTAGTTTCTTACTATCAGTCTCATGGGAGGGGGCTAGCCCCCTCCAAACCCCCATATACTGGTGTAGAGAAATTTAAATATATGTGCACGCGGATAATGAACAAGTATTGGTCTCATGTTCCGTTGGTGGAGACACCCCCTTAATGAGGGGGAGGTCATGGGTTCAAATCCTGGACCTCGACCCCATGTGTTACTCTTGCATAACATCACATACGTGACCGCCTTGGCATGATACATGGAGTTTGATTTATTCCACTAACCTTGGCTTGGTAAATATACGTTGGCACCATATTAAAATAACACCATTTGGGTTTTCATATAAAAGGTGGAATTTTTTTTATATAATATAATTTTTTAAAATCAGTATTTATATATAAAATTATATTAATATAATATATGACATTTTAAAATCATATAAAATATTAAACATATAATTATATATATAATATATTAATTCTAACTTTAATAGATTAAAAATAATTTCCCACATAGATTAATTTTGAATTTTAACTCGGCATTCAAAGTGCAATAACTTCTTCATACGGTGTTAGGTTTTCGAACCGTTCACGATGTCAGAATTAGGAAGACAAGATCTATCTGGTCACTCATGTTCGACACACTTTTGAACACCTTGAAATTTGAGCTATCACTTGGATCCTGATCCAAATCTGATCAATAATAATAGGGACTAGCAAGGCAGTGAGTATAATACATACCCTTATCATCATTTTTATGTTTTTTTGGGTTGCTCCTCCATTGCTTTATAGGATTTGACTTCAGCTCATTCTCCTTGGCGAGTTGCGCTAGAAATTCTTTGCTGTAGATCTTCTCCATGTCTGGAATGTGATACATTGACTTCAAATCTTCAGCTTTGAAAGAAACTATCATTGTTCCTTTGTTGTTCAGGAATTTTCTATACCCGATATTAACGTTGGCCATTATCCATCGTAACATATCAATATACGGTAAAATTTTGGGGTGTGCAGTAACCTGGTGTAGAAACAAGTTGGAAGCTTCCTCTAAAGTAGCTTACGAAGAATCAGAAGCATATGTAGTAGCTTTATGTTTGACTCTATGGGGTTTCTCATCTTCAAATAACTTATACATCACTTCCCAAGAGGAAGAACCACTTTGTGACCCGTATTTTGTGTCTGTGAATAGACGAAGCATTTTGTTCTTTCACTTACATTAGTTGTAGGATTTGTGGGTGCCATAGGTTTCTTGGATTTCTTCACAACTTTCGACATTTCTGAAGAGCCCTGTTCATTTGGAATTGCCTGCAGAAAATGAAGGATGATAAGTGAAAAAGAGGAAAATTTTTATTTATAAATAAGAAAATATTTTAATAATAGTTCCATAAAAATCGAAATAACAAGCGAATGAAACTTGTCACGCAGTTAATACATAAATTCAATGCTCTTGTAGTCGAATCATTTTTGGAAGCATGGTTGTAAAACCGTTTAAGTTATGAAATTAATGGAAGGTATGAGTTGATGTGCCCGCACAATCATTCCAGTATTTAAATGATATATTTTTGCATCGTATATGTTATTCGTGTGCCAACATTTTTATAAATCCAATCGGCTACCTTTCGTCGATTGTGATATCACAATTGCAATTTCGGTGGAAATGAAGAAAGGGCAAGAGTGGTCATGAAGCGAAAGTGTGATGTGATAGAGTATATCGCATCGGAGGAATGTCAACATTAGGGGAATTTTGAGGTCTAAAATGGGCCTCCTAGGGAAATTATAAAATAATAGTGGAAATAATAAAATATGATTTGATTACATCATCAAATTTTAGAGGGAAAAAAGAAAAAGAATACTTTTTCAACTCGTATTTTCAACTTATCTCCCAAATTTTTTACTTAAATATAGAGTGGGAGTACTAGTTGGATGTAAAATTTAATTCCGCATCCAAAGAGTACACATGTTTAATACTTTCGATGGACCTTGCTACACAAAAAAATGAGAAATACATGAAAAACATGTTTGCAATCACGCTTTTTTCATGTAATTCTCATTTTTCGTGTAGCGGGGTCCCTCAAAAGTATGCGACATGGGTACTCCTTGGACGAGGAATTAAATTTTACATCCAACGAGTACTACCGCTCTAAATTTGAGTAAAAATTTTGGGATATAAGTTGAAAATATGACTTGAAAAAGTAGTTTTATTAAATTATTATTTTTTAATCTTTTAACCCTTTTACTTAAAAAATGTTCAATCATCCCCCATGGTTGACATCATCATCTTGAATCCCATTGGTTCTTATAAGCTTTATTTTGGTTGTACATTTTTCTTAGGAGGCCCATTTTAGACCGCAAAATTTTCCTAATGGGATGGTTTTAATATTGTCGTGATAAAACTGCGAAATGCGATTTTTGATTGACTATGTGGCGGAAGTGGGTCCCGTGCTTTCTTTCTCGTGGAGTTTTATTCGGGAAAATTATGTTTTCCTTTATTAAAGTTCTTTGTTGTATTTCCCATCGCAATTTGCGTTGACTGGACTTTTAAGATCCATATGTCTTTCTTACGATATTGTGATTGCAATTGTGATTTACTTACCATTCTCCGCTTAAGTGTATTTTTAAATGAAAACTTAATGTTTTTAACCCATTTCATTCATATTTATATTTGAATTAATTTCTTAAGGGTTTTAAATTTTTTTAAAAGAGTCCCCATTATTTTTCAAAGGTAACTATACTAAAATAATGGGGATTGTTGAATAGCATAACAATTGGAAATTCACTGGAAGGACCAGTTATCTTTGAAAAATAAATTTCTTGGTATCTTTAAATAGGTAAAAATAATTTAAGGAAACAAAAATTGTTTTTGAAATATTTGAATGAATAAAATTACTCTGAATAAAAATAACTCATCTTGTTTCTAATCTTTCAAAAACCTTTCATAAATAAATATCGTCATTCCTCTATATAAATCATCAAATAGTTTAAAGGATAAAGTAAGTTTCCATTTTTAACTTAGCCTTTTGATTTAATTCTTTTGTCATAGGTAGATCCACTACTGCCAGCAGGCATTTATAGCCTTGACAAGGTTACCTTTTAACAATCAATGATTCAGTATCCCATTCATCTATTATTAATTTTTTTTTAGATAAATCCTTAATCATATAATTTGTTTTTTCTTGTTCTTAAAAATTCATTGTCATAGCTTGGAGACCAAAAAGTGATAATGTCATTCACTTGTTATAATTAAACTGAACAAGTTGGCTCGTGATGAGACCCCTTGCCTTATCATTTTTTAATAAGCATGAGCCATCACCCTAGTTTGATATGCAGTAGTGGTAATGTCAGTTTATTATTTACCTATGATCAAGGGAACCAGGCTTGTGATGAGACCTCTTAACCTTTTAAGTTTTTTTTTTTTTATATATTTTTGAATTACACTCTAAAAAAGCATAATCAGTGGATGGGGAGAATCATTGACTCCTTAAGAGATTTTGGATGACAACTTAGAGTCAAAAGATGCTTAGTGAAAACAAGTATTTACTTTGTAAAATTGAACCTTTTCTGACTGATAACAAAGTAAAAAGACTTTACAAAATTTAGGTTTACAAAATTTACAATTCCAATGGAAAAATGTTTTCAAAGTTATATAGTATTCGTTCATTTTTCAAGTTTGTAGTTATTTCCTCAAGAATTTTTATTCTTCAAAAATAAAAGTCATAAAACAATTAAGAGATGTTGCGAAAAGCCAAAAGTATGTAATCAAACATTATTCTTTTAAAAATATAAGTATGGTACATTTAGAATCAAATTTTCTTCTAAGAAAATATTTTTTTCAAAATCATCCCATTGACAGGAAGAAAATATTTTCTCCCTTGAATATCTTGTAACATGAAGGTTGATGGGCCATTTTTTTATATGATTTTAAATGGTCCAAGCCACATTCTTTGGAATTTGGTATGCTTATCTTTTTCCTTGTGTGCCTTGTCCCACTTAAGGACAAGGTCTCCAACTAGAAATGATTTTGGGGAAACAAAATTTTCATCGAAAGAATTTTTTACCATCTACTGGTGTCGAGCATGAGTTAATTTGGCCTTTTCACTTTCCTCTTCTAGTTTAAGGATCTGAGACATTCTTAATTGTAAGGAAGAAGAAGGTAATTCATCAATAAATTGAACTAGCGCTAATGAAGGAAGAGCTAAATTTGATGGAATTACAACTTATTTCCCATAAAATAGATTGAATGGTGAAATACCTATAGAGGCCTTTTGAGTAATCCTATCTGCCCATAATGCAAATGTTAAAGACTTATGCCAATTTTTCTGGCTTTGATTAATAGTCCTTTTTTTATTCTTATGAGATTTTTATTTATTAATTCTACTACACCATTCCATTGGGGATAGTAATTAGCAGAATATTTAAGTTTAAAACCTATTTTGAGAGAAAACTCAGTCATACTATTTCCCAAAACGAAAGATGCATTATCAAACATAAGTGCATTAGGTAAGCCAAGCTTGGTGATAATGAATTGATCGATAAATTCAATGATGGCCTCAGAGTTATCTAGCTTTAGTGGAACAACTTCCACCCACTTAGTAAAATATTTTGTTGCAATGAGAATGTATTTATGATGTTTGGATGAGTTAGGAACAATCTCACCTATGATATACATCCCCCATTGCTTAAAAGGTTGCTCAATGTTGATTGGATGCAAGAGTAAGGCTGGTTTTTTTTTCTTCTAGCAGCAGTTTGGCATGTTTTACATTTTCTCGCATATGAATTAGCGTCTTTGAACAAAATTAGCCAATAATACCCTGCATTAAGGATTTTTTGTGTTGTGGTATATTCTCCAAAATTTATACCTGTGGTTTCATCATGTAGTTCCTTCAAAACACTTTGTGCTTCAGGCTTTTCAAGGCATCTTAATAGTACACAGTCATAGTTTTTTAGAAATAAAAAATTATCTATGATCTGATATTGATTAGCTTTCCATCTTAAATCTCTCTTTCTTTTATAATTGAGTTCTGTGGAATCATATCCATTTATTAAATAAAATATAAGATCAACATACTGTGATTTATAGTTGTTCAGGCTTACCTTAGCAATGTGTACAGTGTTACCTGACTCTTCATCATCTAATATGTTGGATGCATTGGATAGTAATCTACAAATACCTTGCCCTCTAACGATTTTGGATGGTCTTATGTCAATTTCATATTACTTCATAGCAATAACCCAATTTTCCCTTTTTTCTCCTAGTTCCCTTTGAATAAGTAGTTTCCTTACTATTGAAAATGGAACTATTACCTCGGTATGTGTTTTTAGGAGAGAATGCCTAAAATACTTTAAATATTTATAAACAACAAAGGCTTGTTTTTCCACTTCTGAATAATTTAGCTCAACACCTTGGAGATTTGAACTAAAGAATGAAATGGGTGCTTTTATTTTTTGATCATTGATTTGTGTTAACACGGTAGCATAAGATTTTTCGGAGGCAGAAGTATATAAAATGAAGTGATTAGAAAATTCTAGGGTAAGTAGAGAAGGAGAATTTATGATGGCTTGCTTGATTAGATAAAATTCATCTCTTTCATTGTGTCCCCATTTAAATCATGTTTTTTTCTTAATCATTACTTACAATTGTAAAACAATTTGGGAAAATATAGGAACAAATCTCTTAACAAAATTTATTTGTCCTTAAAAGGACTGCATGGATTTATTGTTATGGGGAAGAGATATTTTAGAAATTTCCTCTACCCTTTCTGGATCTATGCAAATGCATTCTTTTGAAACAATAAATCCTAAAAGTTTACCTTCACTTAAAGAAAAATAAGACTTTTTTGGATTTAAAGAAATTCCATAATTTAAAAAATGTTCAAGGATTTGCTTAAGATCATGGTAGTGGCCACTTATTTTCTTGGAATAAATGGTTATATCATCTAAGTATACAACCGCAGTTTTTTTTATTAGTCCTCTAAAAGAAATATCCATTGCTCTTTGAAAAATCGCTACTGCGTTGATTAGACCGAAAGGCATTTTATGATAAGCATAAGTGCCCTATTTAGTTCTAAATTTAGTATTTAACCTATCTTTAGGATGAACTTGAATCTGATTGTAGCTTGAAAATCCATCAAGGAAAGACATTAATTCAGATCCAGCAACTGATTGCAAAATTTGTTCCATGGGTGGTAATGGGAAATTGTCTTTTAAGAAAGCTTTGTTTAAGTTCCTAAAATCTATGCAAAATTTGTTCCATCGGTGGTAATGGGAAATTGTCTTTTAAGAAAGCTTTGTTTAATGCGAATGTCACCATTGTTTTTCCTAACAAGGACTAATTTTGAGACCCACTTTGAATGCCTAACATGGAAGATGATCTTTGACTTAAGGAGTTTATTCAGTTCAATTTTGATTTGACTTTCAAGATCAGGGTGAATTTTCCTTAACTTTTTTTGTACATGCTTCTCAGTGGATGTCATTGGGAGAGTATGTTGGATAATCGAGGTATCATACATTTTGAGATCTTCATATTTCCATGCGATAACATTATTATATTTCTTTAGTAAATGAATGAAGGTTAATCTTTCATCAGAAGAAACAGTAATTCCTAAACTAATATTCTAAGGATTGAGATCTGTGCCAAGGTTTACTATTTCAAACCTTAAAATTGAGCTTTGCAGTTTAGAATTAGTAACCTTCTTAAACCTGAATTTGAGATCATAAAGATCTTTAAGCTTAACCATAGATTTAGGTATGCAATTTTATTCAGGTTTTTTATTCAATTATATTTGATGTTCATCTTCATCAATCAGATGATCATCATATGATCCTTCTGATGTGAGAAAAGTTAGAGCATATTCATCATCGTTAAATATTCTCCAATTAGAGACATTATTAGGAATAGATAGACAAAAAAACAATTCTATAAAAAATCTATCTGGACTATAATCCTCATAAGGAATAAGTCTGGATGCTAGATTAGCTAGAAGGTCAATGCTTGCATTTTGGAGCCTTGGAATAGACGAAATATTAAAAGCTAAGAAGTGTGAGGTAAGAGATTGTCCTAATTCCTAGTAATGCTTGAGAAGATCAGAAAAATTAATAGTATTTCTTACCTGTTTAATAATTATTTCATAGTCACCATATACTTGAAGATGTATAAGACCGATATCTATTGCTTGGTACAAGCCTTGGACCAGTGCCTCATATTATGTAATATTATTTGTGCACTAAAATTCTAGCCTACATGCAAGAATTGTATTTTCTCCTTCCGGACTAATTACTATGTAACCAGATCCTGCAACCTCACCAGATTTTGATCCATCAAAGTATAATGTCCAAAATAAAATTTTAAGACAAGGTTTATCTATGATATTTATACATTTGGAAGAGTCTGACTGAGAAAATTTTTCGATTTGAGAATTAATTGAGTTGATAAGAAATGGAGATTTTTTACCATTGAGATTTCCTAAAAAAGATCCCGCGGAGTGATTTTTAAAAATGTTATTAGTAAAAGTCATGGGTTCATTTTCATCCTCGAAGTCGGTTACTAAATATTTCATATGTTTTCATGATCAACTCGAATTTGATTTGGCTAACCATTGTAGGGAAGCCACATATGAGACCAATCAGTTGAGAAATAACCATGAAGTTTCACTGACCAATATCTACACCAAAATTAAACTGTAAAAGTCATGAATATCAGCAACCAAAATATCTATTACTTGATGAAATTTTGAGTTAGATGCTAGCATGATAAGGACAAAATTCACTTATCCTATTACCTTGACTTTGGTTCTGTCTAATTGTACAATGTGTACTGCAAAATTTTTTGGAGCAATATTTAACTTCAAGCAAATAGAATACGGCATGATATTTGAAGAAGCTCCAGAGTCTATTAGACAATTATGCACATTTTTTTTACACACATCAAAAGTAAAAAGAAAAGGAGGGGTATGTGAATTAGATCTATCTCCAATTAGAATAGCATCATTTGCATTGAAATTTTTCGATGAATCAGTAGGAGGTTTTCCAACTTGTTTTGAGGCTTTCGAAGAACAAGGACAGGTAAGGGTGAAGCAGGGACTGCATTTAGATCCTTGAGTAATATTTTCTATTATTGTTTTAATTTACCCACCTCACACATGGAGATATTTTCATTCACATTCTTCATGTCTTTCACTATATCATACTCTATAGTATCAGAGACAACTAGGGCCTTTGATGGAGATGAGTGGTAGAATAACTTGGGCTTGATTTAGAAGAAGGATTCCTTTTGATAACAACTGTATCCTTAACAACAAGGGGATGGATATTTCTTCTTTTGAGGAGATTGAGGAAGTTCTGTAGAATTTTTACTTCTAGTGTTAACTCAGAGCACCTCATGTTCATCTTCATTATCGGATGTAGGAAGAATAAAGTCCCATAATCCATGAACTTCAACTAATTCCTCATCCTTTGATTCTTCTGTGGGTAATATTGTTTCATCCTAATATTTGTCTTGATTTGATTCAGCATCTAAGATTATATTTGGTGGTTGAGAATTTGAAGCTTGAGTTTTCTTAAAATATCTAAAAGGTTTCTTTGAAGAAGATTCAGCTACTTGTTTCTTTATTTCAACCATATCATTTAACATAGTTTTAAGAACCTTTTCTAATCCCTCAAGGTTGTAAGGATCCTTAGATATTTTCTTTTTGGGTTCATCCTTGAACAAAAATTTTTTAGTTTTTCTATCCTCCTGTGCAGTTTTCTTTACTAAAGAATTCTCTTTTCTACAGAAAGGGCCTCTTTCATATTTTCTACCAAAGTAGCCCTATTGGCTCTATCTACAAAAATTTCTATATTAGAAGGAATAGAGGATATATATCATTCAATTTGTACATCTACAATAGGTTTTGATGTAGGTGGGATTTTATTGAGCAAATTATTAAATCTGGAGTTGAAATCATTAATATTTTCACCTGAATTTGATTTGAGATTTTAAAGATCATTGATGAGTGTAGCAGTAGTACGATCATTTCAAAATTTAGTCATCAATTTTTCCTCGAATATGTCCCAACTAATAATGGTTCCTAGTGTTAGTGAAAAGTACCATGATTGAGTTGATCGTTGAAAAATATAGGGAAACAATATTACTACAAAATATTCTTAAGATACATTATTTAGATTCATCAACATGAAATTATGGAGATTTTCTTCTGTAGGGAGACCATCGTCTAGAATATACTTTGGCAGCCATTATTCTCGATGCTTCGATAAAGGATGAAGAGTACCTTCTAATTGAAAAACCCGAGGTTTGGTGCAATGTCCATTTTCCATTGTGTGAATGGGAGGATTGACCTTTCCTGAAGAAGGATTTGGAATGGAGGAAGTAGTTCCAGTGGTGGATGTTTGTTAAGAAGATACAACCACTAAACTAATATTAATTGAAGCAGTGCTAATAGTATTAGAAGAAGAGATTTGAATTGATGAACAAATTGGTTGAGGAGATGTAACAAAAGGAGGAACAAATGATGGAGTTTGAGGGGAATAAGATGAAATAATCTAACTAGTGGATGATTTTGTCTCGAATATTGGATAATTCCTACGCTGATATTAAAGAGGAAAATCACAAGGTATAATTTATAGATTTTCACTCTTAGAATGAGTTAATACAAGAGTGGCTTGTAATATTGAAGTAACACTTCCTTCAGAGGTTTCAAAAAGCACAGGATTTTCTGCCGAAATAGAAATTTGTTCCAATTTATTTATTAAGGTATGTAATTCAAGAGATTTTGTGGTATAATTAGGAAAAATTTCTTTGGGAATGCAACTAGGAGACTTGGGAGAAGATTGAATAACTTCTGATCTATGAAGAGGGGATTTTGAACGAGGACTAGAATTTGTAGGAGATTTGGAGGGAGAACAACTATTTAGATGGTCTTTGTTTTTTGGATTATGGTTTGGTTCCATTCATAGTCTGATGGCCCTCCTTCTAGTGCCAAAATATTGAGGCCCCGAAAACTGGTGCAACAACATTGAAGAAAACCACCCAGCCGGGGACTTGAAAACCATCCCTTATCCGTTTGATATGGTGGCTCCGACTGGATTTATGGGACCAGTTTCCCAATGAAATATAATTTTTTGGATGGATGGTGTTATAACTGACTGTAACTTGATAGATGGGAGTGAAAACAATCTTGAAGTAAATAAATATACCTATCTATATCTATCCCGGGATGAATTATCTTTCTATGTGATTTAAAGAGATGATCTTTCAGCGAATTAAAATAAAGATTATGCAAACATTTAGATATATCCAAACAATTTAAAATAATTGATTTAATTAAATCAATTGAGTAAGCATATATCACATATATTTACCGTATGTATTGAATATGTATAAAAGATGGCAATTGAACATGTTCAAAAGTGAATTAATGCTTGATTTCTTTAAAAATATACATATAACAAAACACCATAAGAAAAATAAAATATTTCTCATTTGGAACAGAAAATTAACATAAAGATAAAATTACCATTTATATGCTAACTCTGCTCATTTGAAAAACAATATTTGGTCTAGCCTTTTCTATTAAGAAAAATTTAAGAGTACAAAAGTGTGAGTTTTATAAAGTCTTCCTTTCAAAATTTCAAGACCCCTTCCTAAAAGACATGAAGGGGTTTATATAATAAAATAGAGAGTTTAAAAATAGTAATAAAAATAAAATTTGAGGAGGTTTAAACAACTCTCCTTAAACTAAGTGAAAATAAAAACAGAAAAAAGAATTTAGTGGGGTGACTTCCTTGAATATTTCACTGTTGTCTCATCAGCGATTTGTTCCTTCAGTTGAAGGATGTTGAGCATAGGCTAAACCTCGGGAGGTTAGCTTAGTCTGATGCGCAGCTATCTAGTGTAAACCACATCTGAAAGTGAAGGCACCATATAAGAAGAAGTATCTGTTAGACAACACAACATGAGCCATTAGATATGTGGCTTAACCAAATATTCCAATAGTTTTCCTAGTCCACCATTTCTAATTTTCTGATCGTTTCCTCTTTTACGTTGGAGATTTCCTGCCATTGCCTTATCAAATATTTAATAATAGGAAGATAACCAGGAGGGAATATATCAATAATATTAGTAGTGATGCGATTCTGGCTGACTGTTTCAACAATATTATTAGCCACATATCTAGCTCCGCATATGGCCCTTTCAGCTTGTTTTAATTTTATGCCCTAATCAGTAAATACAATTTCCTTTTTGGAGTCCTCAATCCTAGAAATATTAGCCTTTCAGTCATCAGTGGTATCTTGCCATGTGACATAATGTGACACTTTGTCGTCAATATCATCGAAGCTGATTCTTTGGTCCACTAGTCGATTCATGAGTGAATTGTTTTTCTCACATAATTCAATAATACTTGGTAACTTTTGGCAGAAAATAAATTGTGGTTGTGCCAACATAATTTTAAATTATAGTGCTTCCTTCCCGAATTCATCTATTTTTGGGTTGACTTTCAATTTCTCAACAGTGAATCACAATTGATGAATTCTAGTATCCTTAGTGCCAAATTTACGTTTGGTGCTACAGCTTTAATTGATCCAAGTCTATCTTGGAATTGTGACACTTGTACCTGTAGTTATTGGTTGACACTCTGCTTCTCCATCTATAATTCCTAGTCCAATTGTAAGATTCTTTCATCCTTTTCTTTGATTAGCTGTTGAACTTTGGTGGCGTTATATATAGTAGCAGATGCATAGGCTCCTACAAACTCGATCAAACGAGTTGGATCCTGAGAAGGATTTACTTGTGAATATTTTGAAACTGCCTCCATAGGAACATCCTTGGAACAAGGAGTTGAGACTGTTCTGTTATCCTCCTTTTTCTTTGTCTACTCATGATGACTTCATGCTTGGGACTATAAAATATGTCTAGAGGAGGAATTTCCTCAAATTTCAATACAATTTCTGAAGTAGGGTAGGTCAGGATGAAATCCACTTGTTATGTATTAATTGACCTGTTAGTTGACTCAACAATAAACGTGTTCTAAGTTTTTCTTTGAGGTGTTTCCACTCTTTCTTGATGACCAATGATCACCACTTCTTGGTCTCCTTGGAGTTTTTGATTAAAATCTTGCTAGCCATCATTCAAGTTACTTAGAAAATCTAAATCCATGGTTTTAACTTCAACAGATTTATCATGTTCAATTTTTCTAAGGACTTTAGTATCCTTAGGTGTTTGTTCTTTTTCCTTCTCTTTATGTGTGATGGGTTGGGATACCCATATCATATATAAAGGAATCACCTCCAATATTTTGTTTCTATACTACTCGAACTTTGAAAACTATTGTGGATTAAGGTGTGTTGGCTTGAGGGGTCCTGACCCAGGTTTAGAGTTAAGGTTAACCAACAAAACCCTCTTACTACTGGCCCTTTCAGTAGTGACCTGCTTGCTAAAGTAAAAGTCTCACCCGAAGCAGTATGGGGGGGTGTTGGAACCAGGTTTCAACACCGTGAGAGAGGTTTGAATGATGCGGTTGCCTTAAGATCCAAAATAACAATGAACATACCTCCACAATAGAAGCCCTAACCAGAAAATCCTTATAGACAAATTTAGGTCAATTATGCCTAATGCCTTGCACAAGTTAATAAATCATCTATAAATCAAGTAATCACCCTTAACACATAATATCAGAGCCTTATACAATCAAATCCATCCAATAATAATTCATATAAACCCAAACAAAGTTGCATAAGAGATCCAATTGCAGAAAATACAGGAATCGGAAATAACATGCAAAAAAATTCATAACATAGACAGTAGATGCATTTCAGACATAGATATCTACAACAGCATTCATTTATTAATATCAGTTTAGATCCTTCATACAAAACCCTTCAACAACCCGTGAAAATAGCCAGCGGGGTCTGCACATAGCAAGACTAAGGTCTCCGCGCACACAGCTAGCAAGTGCCTTCAACCCAGACAAATCCACACAAAATATAACAAAGTTACCAGCTCTAACATCAATGTTCATACTTATCCAAAAAACTGACTTCTTAGACTCGACCTAGACTTCTATTTATACTATTAGCCTGCGCTACTATAGGGTCCGCAAACTATGGTTTGTGGCCCCTTGTTCTACCATTTTGACCCATTAAAATTCATGAGGAGTTTTGACCCGCCCCAAAGCCCTTGCGCACAACTAAACCTGCAAAATATATTACAAAAATATAGAAAAAAACGGTCTTTGGACTTAGGGGACCCCACTCCAACAAGCCCCCAACACAATATTATGACTCATCCTGAGTCACACTGGCACTAGATTCTTCAGTTTGTTCTGCAGCTCCTTGATAGCAACAGAAAATGGTGCCAAGACACCCACACTCTGGTCTGCTGCACTTTGCATAGTCTCCACCATATTTTCTGACGTCGGCCCTTCAGTGGCCAGATTGATGCTCTACAATGTCTGGTTCAAGTTTCAGACTGCAATATCAAGGTCCTGAGATAGTTTCATGGCCTTTCCTGCCAACAGCTTCCTATGATTACTGAAAAATTGTTTCTTGTGGAGGAGCGCCTCAACCTCATCTCGCAACACCTGGCTAGTCTGAAGGTGTGCCATTCACTGAGTAGGGATTAATGTAGGAAAATCCTCCCGAAAGTCTTCGAACTCCTGCTCCTTAGCTCGTCACTCCTGGGTAGTTTTATCGACTAGTGGATCTGTCTACGTAGAGTTCCACAGTCCCATAGTTGTCTCCAGGAGCTCTGATCTCTTATCTACATTTGTAGAGATGTTGTCGATTGTTGTCTTCACTAAAGTGGCATGTTGCGCATGCACCTCCGAAGGGGTCTCAGGCTATAGCTTCACCTGCAATGCAACAATTTTCTACTCACAATGAACCTTGACAGTCTGGATCTCGGACCTAGAAGCTTTGATTGCTGTGACAAGGCTCTCAATTTTTACTTGCGTCGCGGCGAAGGCTGGTATGACCACGTCAGGGATCTCGCCACATAATCGATCAATGAATCTCTCCAGCTCCGCATGTTGAGCTACGACTTCCTATTGCACCGTTTCAGCCTGGATAGACTCTATCAACTTTTTTGATACAACCTGTTCGACCTTACTAAGTTTTTTTTGTGCATGAGCCTCTCTGCTCTACAATTCTACTGAGATGAATATGTGGAAAGCATGTAGCTTCCCACTTGGCAGCTTCGCAAGTTCGATGTCGACCTCGAGGGCAGGTTTAGACCTACGCGCACAACTCTGATTGTTCCATGGACATTGCTGCGCCTGGGAAGGGGCAGATTCTTCTCTCTGTTGTCGTAATGATCGAAGAGGATGGTAGGCTCGCTTGCACCAACATCGCTTGCTCTACACTCGCTTCTAATGTATTTTTTTTCAGTGGGAGAACCTATAGACTTGACTACAAGGCTTCCACCTTGGCCTTGTACTGTGTCTCCATCGTGTTCCAGGGATCCTCTAATGCTGAAGCAACTGCATCGGAAATTTTGTCAAGGTCCTCTTCTGTCAGAGTAACCTATTCCTCTCCTCCCACCTTGAACCCTTTCTACTTCTTGCACAACCCTTTAGATGTTTCTCCACCTTGCTTGGTGTCATACAGATATTAAACACCATCCCCATTGATCCCGTCCAAACATCCAAGGTCCACCTCCTCCTAGTCTTCGCCCAATTCCCAATATTTATATTTTTATGCATGCCGCTCCTATTCTGATTCATCTTCATTATCTCTCCCGCCGATATTCTCAGCATCTATCTCCATGCATGGCACTGTTGTGTCTTTTGGATCCGTATCTTTTGGAGCTGTATATTTTCCTGAAGTGGGCAGCATAATGGCCTGGGTGGAGCCAAGCCTAATATTCCATGCATTTGGTCATGTCACCATGACCTGATCAAATTCTGTCTCGGTGACCATATAGGGAAAGGTGTATCAGTTTGAGTCCTTGTGTACTTTAATCTGCACGTTGTGCATGGTCACCTGAAATTCCGCAACGCTTTTGTACTTCTCATGTACTGCTGACGAGGGTCTTGGTCTAGAATAGATGGCCTCAGCCAGCATGCCTTCAAAAAGTACCCAAAAAAAATTATTTTCTTCGACTAGTTAGGGGTTGGATGAGTCTCATATGTTCATGTAGTGTGCCCCCTCGCATACGCCAAGCTCAATCTCAAGGAGAATTGCATCACCTGGGGTCTCCCATGCCACCAGCGTAATCAGTAACAAAAGCCATGAGTAGGAGAACTGCTTCCCAAATTCCTGTGGCTCGCACACATTTTCCAGAAACACTTCACACAAAAAATGTGACTAGTTACATAGCATCCCCTTTTCACATTGCCTTGATAAGGCAATGATGTGTGCGGGGACTGTTTTCGGTCGCACTTCCTCATAAGCTTGCGTCTGAGGACGAGGGTACCCAGGCACACCACTAGGTCAGCGATGGTCTGGACCAGAAGACCCCACTTATCTCACCCCACCTTGAATTTGTTCTTCACATCCATCGCCACTTTCAGCGCGTTGCTCTTCTTGAATCCCTTCATTGGATGGGGACCCTTGTTCGACAGGACGATGATCCGATGGATCAGCATGACATCTATAGGAATTCACCCCTTAATCCACAAGGAGTCCTCGTGGACTAAGGCTAGCATTTGGCATGCCAAAATGTTGGTGATCGGGTACCTTCCAAAATGTGGAATCCTCAACAAGTTGAGGACTCTTGCGTTGTGCAGCCTGTGTACCAAAGGCATTGACTCAACCTTTGTCACATCGTCATACAACACATGTTCCAAGTAATTTTCCGGCACGAGCTCAGGGAATGTTGCTTCATTAGCTAAGTTGTAATCATCAAACTTGATTTGTGCAATCTTGTCCAATATTTCTCCAACCAGTGACAAATTCTGAGGGATTAAGGGCATTTGCAGGTATTCCCGAATAGTATCGATGTTCTGCAGCTTGCGCGCAGAGGGATTCCGCATCTTGACATAGGGCGGCTGCCATGAGATAGGTTCAACATACATAGCTTCTTTCCTTGCACTCATCAGGAACCTCGATGGATCGTCGATGGGGGATGAACCCTTAGTGGCTTGCCTTGTGGATGTTAAATTACGCAGAGAGGTGTGTGGCTTAGAAGTAGCCCACTTGGACATTTTCCCCTTTCCTTTCTCTTTCGTCGGCATGGACATGACCTCTTCTACCTTCGAGACGACTTATATGACCTCATCTGAGCCCGTCTCCGTAGAAGCAGTGACGGGCGCTGAATGCTCCTTTGGAGGGTCGGTGGTCGTCATTCTCAGGTGAAATATGAATTTGAGATTACTAATGTCAGATGGAAATTCGCAGCCAGACATACAAAACTCATAGACAACAAGATAACATAGATTACAAAAAATCACAGGGCACCAAATTTTTAAATAGGAAAGGAATCAATTGAGACCTGTGTGTGCCTTTTTATAAGCCATCCATGGTAAACATGGTTGGATTATCATTAATTTCCACTTTCCTTCAAGAAAACGGTAAAAAATCCTCCAATATTGCCTCATTAAATGCGAGATATCCGCTCCATCCAATGGTAATCTCACTTTTTCATGCACTTTCACTGTTCCAATGGCTATTTTCCTTTCCTACGTGTCGTCCCTGCACTTTTGTCACACGTGCCTACGCCCTCCCTCTCTGTTGCATGTAGACCCTTTGATTCTGATACTCCAGCCATATAGTCATTTGGTTGTCACTGGATTGTCTCTCTATGGCTTTAGATGACTTCCATTGAAGTACCCGGGAAGGCTCTCTCCACGCAGCGTGGCCAAGCACAGTGCACTGCCATCAATGATCTCCTTTACAATAGATGGCCCCAACCAATTCTTTCTGAACTTCCCTGGGTGGCATGCAAACTAAATATCATATAGCAAGGCCATGTCTTCCTCATTGAACACTTTCTACTTGATGTTCCTGTCAGGCTAGGCTTTTTTGCACGCCTTCTGCATTTGCTGGTGGAAGTTAGCAATGAACTGATCTTCTTCTAAGGCAACGAGTTGAACCAACCATTCCTCCATAATGTCACACTAGGGCATATTAGTGAAAGCTACGATGTGCAAGCTTGGGACAATATACTCCGTTGACATGATGACTTCCTACCCATATACCATTGTAAAAGGTGTCTTCCCCGTCAACTTTTTGCATGTTTTTCTATAAGCCCATAACAAAGAAAGCATGTGCACATCCCAATCGTATCGATTGGAATTATAGATATTTGAGAGTGTGTTCTTGAAAATCTTGTTGAAATATTCTACTATTCCATTTGCTTATGGGTCATAAGGGGTGCTCTTCTTGTGATGGATCTGCAATTCCTCTGTCAACGCTTCAATTTCGTTAACAAAGTGCGTACCCCTATCACTCATAAAAATATTTGGGCATCCAAACTTGGTCAAAATATTCTCAAAGATGAAGTGTGCAACAGTATATGCAGTACAATCCGATGTTGGTAACTTCTGAATTGCGTAATAAGTGTCGATTGAATCAACCATGTCATCAAAATCATCTTCTTTATGCACAAAAGCCTTGATTTTTACTTAAGTGACGAGAGAGTTAGTAACTTGATTTGGGTCATATTGTCTGTTTGAAATTGTAAAACCTTTCAAACATAGAATTTGATTGAATTCTAACCCTGCATGTTTATAGTTTTCTAACGCATAAACACCACAGTGAATCGGAAAAGAGGGCCATGAAGCTTTCTTGGCTTCCTTCAGAAACTTATTTAATCCATTTCTGACAGTTTGATAAGTGATTTCTCTTGTGATAAGCTTATCTGGAACATATAATGGTAAAACATGTGGCCAAGCCAAGCTCCCGAAGACTCTGACATAGGTAAAAAATTCTTCACTGAACCATTTTCCAATGGAGGAGAAGTCAGGTTGAGCTTCCTTAGTTAACCTGGGGGCTTTTTCATTGAACACAACTTGAAATAAACGGAGCATAACTCCATGCCATATTTTATAGAAGTTATTTTCATATTTTGACTCCCATAAA